>SNQJ01S0142613.1:17870-42488 GCA_010110895.2 Picea sitchensis
CTAGGAATGGCTACAAGATCCCAAAAGTTCACATTTGATCCAACAATTCCAGACCAATGCTCCAGTTCCCCCAGGGTACTCTTGGCTCCAGGATGAGCTTCGATAAAAAGGCCGTTTGTATTTAAGTAAACTATCAAATCTTAAATCCACGATACTTTTTGAGCTTCATGCTACACCCACAGTGGGGCACTCCAGGTTCACCAAAACCTATGACAGGGTTAAACGTTCTTTTTTCTGGGATGGTATGAAACAGAACATTCGTAATTTTGTCACTGAATGTGATGTGTCTCAATGCAACAAGGGAGAAATAGTAAAATCTCAGGGCACACTACAATTGCTTCCAATTCCACCTGCTATTTGGAAGGATATATCTATGGACTTTATTATCGGCTTACCCAAATTGGGAAATAAATCAGTCATAATGGTGGTTGTAGATTGCCTTTCCAAGTATGCTCATTTTTGCGCTCTTCAACACCCATTTACTGCATCCACGGTGGCTCAAATTTTCATGGACCAGGTCTTCAAGCTTCATGGCATGCTGCACTCTATTGTTTTTGATCATGACCCAACTTTCAAAAGCAATTTTTGGCAAGAACTATTCAAGCTATAGGGCACCCAATTTCATCTTAGCACAGCTTATCATCCCCAGACTGATGGTCAAATTGAATTTGTCAACAAATGTTTGGAAACATATCTGAGGTGTTTTGCCTCTGAAAAGAAAAATCAGTGGGCTCAATGGTTACCCCTAGCTGAATGGTGGTACAACACTTCCTACCATACATATACATGCATGACTCCTTTTGAAGTGGTATATGGACAGAAGCCACCTTCAGTTCTCTCATATTTACCATGTACCTCGAAGGTCTAGGTGGTTGACCAAACACTTACAGTTTTGAGAGGATATTCTCCATACCCTCAAAGAGAACTTGGTCATGGCACAAAATCACATGAAGCAACAAGTAGATCAAGGTCGCTCTGAACGTCAATTTTTAGAAGGGGATCAGGTGTTTCTGCGACTGCAACCATACAAGCAAACTTGCCTCAAGGCGAACATTGTCAGAAGCTAGAGCTAAAATTTTATGGTTCTTATATAGTTCTCAAGCGTGTGGGACAAGTCGCCTATCATTTAGCTCTACCCAGTCATTCGAAGCTACATCCTATTTTTCATGTTTCATGCTTAAAGAAGGTGATTGGAACTAGGTGCCAAATTCAAACCAACCTTCCCGAGTTAGCTGAAGAAGGATCCATTTGGCTACAGCCAGAAGTAGTTTTGGACTAGTGTGAGTGTCGCTTGCATTAGAGAACCATCAAGGAAGTTCTCTTCCAATAGAAAGATACAACTCCAGCATATGCCACTTGGGAACCAACTACCATTCTTCAACAGTTTCCACATCTCAAGCCTTGAGGACAAGGTTGTTTTTAAGGGGGCAGACATGTTAGGGTCCTAACTTGCACATAGGTAGAGAAATATATTCAGATGTAATAAAGGTAAATATTAATAAGGCCTTTCAATAAAATAGAATAAGGAGGATGTAAGAAGACCTAATAGAATCTTTTGCTTCTAGAAGGATCTTCCTCTAGATGGTTTTCTTGATAGACATATTTAGTATAAATAGGGGTCGAGGGTATGAAAACCCTATCTTGGAGATTATTGTAATAGAGCATTGCTCGACTGGAGGTTGCCCCCTCGAAGAGGCCCATGAACATTTCTTTCTGAATCAAAGTGTTATTTCTGTTGTTTTTCTTATATCATTTATGTGTTATTGTGGAGATTATGTTGGTTATATTACTGTTATTCTTCCATTTCTATCATTTTATTTTTGTTCTGCATACTTTTTATATCTGGTATATTACAGTGTTGTCTTAATTTCTCCTGTAGGGAAAATCCATAACTTTTCTTATAGGTTGGAGTTTTCTTGCAAAAACAACATCACCAAATTTGAATCCCTATTATTAGGCATTGAAAACACATATAGTCTTGGCTACAGTCACCTATCAGTTTTTGGGGATTCCAAGCTTGTTGTTAACCTCGTACGAAATATTTATTCCCCTAGAAACAAGTTGATGAAACGATACACCCAAATGGTTTGGGCTCTTATCTCTAAACTATTATCTTTCAATATCACTCACATAAAGAGGGAACTAAACTCCATGGCTAAACGGTTATTTATTTTTGCAGCTTCTCCTACTCGTTAAATTCAGCCTCACAAGCTTGATTATACCTGTCAATCCCTATATTGTCCACATATTCTAGACAATGTAGAATCTTGGCAGGTCTTCCCCAATGACAAGAGAATCCATTATTTTATCCAAAATGAACCTTTTAATCCTAAGAAAATTATATCCATGGAATATAACAAGATTCCTAAAGGCTTGACCCCTTTAGAGAGTTCATTTTCTTCGAGTGATGTAGGCAACAAGAAAAAACAAAAGGAAGAATAATAAAAAAGGAATGTGGGTGAGACCATGTCCTTGAACATTGGGTCACTCAAGACTCCAAAGAACGTGAAAATAGGTGCCAAATGTTCACATGAAGAAAAGGAGAATTTTTCCAAGTTGCTTGGTGAATTTCAAGAAGTTTTTGCGTGGTATTATGAGGATCTTCATGGTTTCGATCCTGGTCTTATACAACACGCCATCCCTATTCAGGAAGGCATAAAACCAGTTAGGAAAAAAAAAACACCTATCAACCCTGCGCTAGAAGAAACCATTCGAAAGGAGTTGGAAAATTTTTTGAAGGCTGGAATTATCTTTCCAGTCAAGTATTATGAATGGGTTTCAAATCTAGTCCCTGTTCGGAAAACGACTAGTCATATTAGATTATGCATTGATTTATGTGCATTAGATCGAGCTAGTATAAAGGACCACTTCCCTCTTTCCAACATGGAAATTATTTTGCAGTAGGTTGTAGGGTCACAAATGATGTCCTTACTTGACGGGTTTTCAGGTTACAACCAAATCAAGGTAAAGAGGGTAGATAAATATAAAAATACCTTTATTACTTGTTGGGGTACCTTTTCTTATGAATGTATGTCATTTAGTTTATCTAATGTAGGTGCCACCTTTCAAAGAGATATGCAATTAGTGTTTGATGATTTGATTCGTAAGATCATTCAGATATACCTTGATGACTTAATAGTTTACTCTAAAATCCGATCAGATCATTTTGGCCATCTAAGAAAAGTTCTCATGCGGTGTAGGAAATTTGGGATTTCTCTAAACCCTTCCAAGTCCATTTTTGGTGTTACCGAGGGAAAAATCCTTGGGCACATTGTCTCTGATTCAAGAATAAGTATCGATCCTGAAAGAGTCGTTTCTATCCTTAACCTTCTTGCTCCTATTTCCAAGAAATAATTTCAAGCCTTTATGGGAGTTATTAACTTCATCTGTAGGTTTGTTCCAGATTTTGCAGTGATGGTCAAGCCAATCCATAATCTTCTTAAGAAGGACCATCCCTTTTTCTGGACTGATGAGGTTGGAAATGATTTTAAAGGGATTAAGTAAGCAATCAACTCTGCATCGGTTTTGGCGAAGCCGGATTTTGGGAAGGAATTCACGATTTATACTAATGCCACCGAGGAGGAAATTTCTACTATCCTTATATAGGATGATGGTCAAGGAAATTAAAAACCTGTAACTTACATGAGTCAAAGTTTGTCTGATGGTGAATTTAAATACTATTTTATTAAGAAACACACTTTTTCTCTTGTTAAGGTTGTTGAAAAGTTTCACCACTAAATCTTAGGTAAGAATATGTTGGTAAAAGTCCCTTTACCTGTTGTTAAGTTTTTTCTCTCACAAACTTATCTTTCAGGAAAACTTTCACATTGGCTTGAAAAGATCCAGGAGCATGATTTAAATATCTCAACTTCTACCACTATCAAGGGACATGACTTAGCCCTTCACTTGGCTCAGCATGCTAAGAATGGTGCATAAATTGATGAAGAAGATAGTTCCCTTTCAGCTCTCTTTTACATTGACGATCAGACCCTGTTGGACACACCTACCACACTTAGTATTTTACATTGACGATCATAATTGCTGGACAATACCTACCAATAATTTAGAGGGTGAATAAGTGGGACATTTTCCCAAAACTTCCCTCTTACACAAAACTCATTAGTTAGCATTCAAATTTACTCATTACTCATTTATGTCATTAATAATCAGTTATATGTGAATACATATCAGCAATATATCATCAACAAATCATCTCTACAAGGAACACAAGATGTATGTAAATAATTTTTTTATTATGGACTTTAATCCGGGGTTTTTCAGCAACAACTAAATAGAGCAACTCAGAAGAGAACCAGCTATATATGCAAGAATCAACTTACATTCTTAGCACCAACTCGAGATGAGGAACAATCCTCAACAGATATCAACTGCATCTATAAACAAGAGCATCAACCATGCACCAACTTGTGCCAAAACAACCGTGAATCAACTCCGTACTCATAAAACAATGGATCTCAACCATGTACCAAGTATATAACAATCATGTCAACTACTCATCAACACGACTCATCAATATGTACAAACATCAACTATACACCTCATGTATGTGCTAACGATCAACCGCTTGTCTCAACCATGACTAGTTTTGGATTAGTCAACCCCTAACTTGAAATAATCATAACTTGCACCATACTGAATAAATATATGAAAATGATACAATGTTCTTCAATGTTTTATGCAATTACTCCAAGTTTCACTACTTTAACCTCTCAGAAAAGGAGGTGGTTAGAAAATATGGCATACTTTGTTGAATTCTCGATTATTCTAGAGAGCTGCCCTTGTAGAGTTGCGCCCTCAAGATGGAATATTTGTTGAATATATATGAAACTATTATATAGTATACTAAATACTTTAATATAACCAAAAAATTGGTCTCAATGGAATTTGGATCTGTTATGAAGAATTTATGACGCTTACCCAAAACACCGATTTTGACTAGTTTCGTGACTAGCCACAAACCCTATTTTCCACGGAGTGTAACTCCAAGAATAATGGACGATGGAGGAATGGAAGGAGATGGAATGACAGTGGAAGGATGAAGGATGGACGGATGGACGGATGGAGGATGGATGGAGGATGGATGGATGGAGGACGGAATGAAGGATGGAGGACGGATGGATGGATGGACGGAATGGATGGACATGGATGGAGCCGAGGAGCCCGGACGGACGGATGGACGGATGGATGGATGGATGGATGGAATGGATGGATGGATGGAGGACGGAGGAAGGAGGATGGAATGGAAGGAATGGATGGATGGAAGAAGGGGGGGAATGGAATGGATGGAAGGGAGGAAGGAATGGAAGGAATGGATGGAATGGAATGGAAGGAAGGAAGAATGGAAGGAGGAGTGGATGGACGGATGGACGGACGCGGAGGAATGGAGGAATGGAGGAATGGAAGGAGGGACGGATGGATGGATGGATGGACGGATGGAATGGACAAAAGGATGAATGGAATGGATGGAATGGATGGAATGGATGGAATGGATGGAATGGATGGATGGATGGACGGATGGACGTTGGATGGAAGGAATGGAATGGGCCCGTAATTAGAATTCGAAATTTACTCATGACTCATTGCTTTCATTAATCATTAGGTGTGAATGGTTATCAGCAACATATATCGCCAATATATCATCAACAAATTATTCCACATGAACACAAGATGTATGTACAATTTTTCTTTTTTATTATGGACTTCAATATTTAGGTTTTCTAAAGCAACAACTGAATAGAGTACAACTCAGAAGAGAACCAAATTATATATCCAAGATCATCTTTATTCTCACACTTCAACCGAGATGAGGCAACAATCCTCAACAAATATCAATTGCATCATGGCAGCCAACTAGCTTTTTTAAAATTACTAGGAAAATGTTGCTCACAATTCTTGTCCTCTAAACTTAATAAATCATCGCCGATGGAGTTTCAAGAGACATTTGTTTTATTTTCGCTGGTCAGTGCAATTTGATTTCGCTTTTGATTTTTCGCCAACCGAAAAGTGTGAAAACACTTCCCTCGTTGTCTGGACTATTGCCGTCTTTTATTGATTTATTGAAATACACTTTACCATTGGTTTATTACTTCACTACAGAAGGTTCTTTCAAAACTGTAGACATTCACTTTAATTGATTTCTCTTGGGAATGTTAAGTTATGAGTTATAGGTGACATAATTCATATTGGTTTTGTATGAGGCTCATTTCTTTTGAACTCTTAACTTATCAATTTTATATGTTGATTGATCACAATGTATTGACACTTCGGATAATGCCACGAAAGCACATTGGCAATATCATGAGCTTGATTTCATAAAGTGGTAATAGTTTGAAACGCTTTGATCAACCTATTGGCATTTCGATTTTGTGATTTAAACCCTACTCGATACATTGGTTTCCTGAGTGGATGTTTGAACGATCATATAGTTTCGGGCTATGTATGGGTTTTAATGTATTAATAGTGGTATGAAGAATTGAAGTGACACGACTGATCGATGGATAGTGCTGGGTACTATGTTGATTGAACCGCATAATTGGTACTAATGTGTAACGCTGGTAGGTATGTTTCGGGTAAGTGGCATTTAACATAATTACACACCGATTCCTGGCCGATATGCATGGTATAAACAATCATGCTTTGATAACGCCAGACGTTTTAATTAATGTAATGCGTGGCTGTGTTAATCCCACCACCTTCGCATCGGCATTATTCCCGTCTCGGCCTAACATTCGCTATTAAACCCTTCTTTTCTGCATATTATCACTTGGAACCCTACCGTGTACAGGAACTATGGCTCCTGTTTTGAGAGCCGAGCCCAACGGGTCCTAAGCACTGTTAACTTTTGATGGTGCGTGTGACGACTTAGAAGAGTTTGGGTGGATTCCATTTATCAGTAAATTTGATGGTTATGATATCATTGTGTCTCGGCAGTTTGATTTATCATTCGATGGCTATAGAGATAAAGTTGGATATGTCCATCTTGAAATCACAGAACAATCTCTCAGCCTGGCGATCAGGCCCGGTCACGAGGGGAAAATGACGAAGATGTGGTTATGATGTCCCCAGGATACCATCAAGCTTCAATCTCGCACAGTGAATTCAGGCGACCGAGGTTTAGTAGTAAAGATGTTGAAATCTCACGTGTATGATCTTTTGATGATTATCAAAAGATTTTTGTAACCCAGAAGGCGTGCACGTTCGTAATTCTATTTCATCTACTTTGTTAATGATTTTTATGGGTTTTGTGCTTAGTATGCCACACTATCTGAACCGAAGTCTATTCAAAATGGCTGAGATATAAGCCGTAGCCATGCTCTAATAATTCAGTTTTTCTCGTTGGTTTAATTAAGATGATTTGTGTTCACGAATTGGGGTTACGTAAAGATTCATGGCGTGATTTTCTAAGCCGCAACGGTTTTGAAGGATCGCGTCCTCCACAGGTGGATGTTTCCATGATTGTTGAAACAAACCTACCCCTGCCTTTATGATGTTCTACCCAAAATCCTAAACCCGACTCACCTTTTAATTCACCTCGCGCTATGACTGAAAGGCATCGTTGCTAAAGTTACAACCCGGAAGACTAGAGCAAAGTCTGGTTTTAATACTAGATGCAAGAAGAACGCTTGAAATGATTCTTTGCATGGCTTAGAAACAAACCTTAAGCTCCCTCAGGAAATAGGAACCTATCGCGGTCAGTGAAGACTCGGATTTTGAAGTGGAACGTTTTCTCACCGAGGAATACCCTTGCTCCGAGGGTTTGTGTGACAAACTCCTTACGATTTTGTTAAAAAACTCACCTCCTTACCTGCATGATGACCATGAATTCCCTGGTATCGAACCAATCGCTGCGGAAACCCTTAGAATCATCAACTCTCCTTCTCAAAGGTTACTTCACCTTACAATCGTGGACTGGTTAGAGATACTATCTTAGATGTCCTTTAACGGTAATCCAAAATTGCGGATTTGGAAAACCAAGTGCTTAGGCTCATCGGGTCGTGAGTGCACCAAGCAAACTCAACGACAAGAAACCACGAACTGATTGGACAATCCTGTTCAAAAATTGAGTCTGCTACAGCTATTTTCAGTTCAAGATTGACATAGTCTCATCACCTGTGATGGTATAGTTCTCTATCATTTATATGACACCCTGCTCTGTTACATAAGCATGCTTCTCAGTATATGATTTTGGTTTGATGTATTATTTTGTTATGGTTTAAGATCCAATTGGATTCTATTGTGATTTAATGGATCATCGAATAGTTATGATTGCCCATCTTTAGTTTGATGCCCTGATTAAATTTGATATATATTTTAAAATAGATAAATGCGTTGTTTGAGATGCAATTTTCGATGGTGTGATTTGAATCAGCTTATGGAAAAATAGTTTGAATTGTGAAGGTTTTGTGTTGTTTGAACCAAATGAAGTAATTCTCTATTGGTGTATAACTGATTATGGCTCATTCGATATTCATTGCTGCTTGAATTGGATTCTGCTTCAAAGTTTCGGTTTCACTTTATAATTGATTTAGTAAAAATTCATGGATTTATGAATCATGCTTCCATTTTTATCGCACTGCCCTCGTTGACCGTATGGTGATCATCGCGAAAAGATATTTTGAGCGATATTCCAGCCACGGAATAATGCCATTTCATATTTTTGTTTTTAATGGATTGACGCCATCCCCGCTATAATATTTATACAAGCATTTGAATCGCTGAAGTTCCACAAAATCCAGGATTTTATGATGGGATCTCTATGCAATGACATGATAAAATTGTTACGGTTTTCTATATTGGCAAAAGTCAAACGATATGATAATCGATAATTATTGTTTGCAAATCCCTACTGTATGGGTTACCATTAATGACATTCATGAATCGTTTTGTTATCATTCGATTTGGTGTTGTGCTTATATCAAACAGAGTATTCATACTCTGCCCCGATTGTATCCTATTGGATTTGATTTGATTTAAAGGTTTACTTTATTAAATCATTTGATTATTAAAAGAAGATTAGATTCTATGCTGAAGCTCTTGATTTTGATCTCGGGTCTGTTTAATATTTCTAGACTTCTACCTACGTTAATCGTGACTTCAAGCTTATTCAGAGTCATTTTGTCTATTATTTTCAAATAAAATAATCTAACTTGATTTTTGTGTCTAATACATGCAAATTCGAATTGGTGATGGACATGAGGGACGGTTGGAAGAGCATCTCAAGGATTTCTACCTGTATTTCATTTTCTTAGTTTAGGTAGATTTTCTCGCATTGTAAACTCCGACATTATTACTCACAAGGATGTTTTACTTTGTGTAAGAGAAACTTATATAACCTATGGTTTTGTAATAATTAACAATCTCGTATTGGGGAGAACAAGGATATGGAATTCTTATTCAAACTGGAGCATAATTGGTGTTTTGTTATAGCTTTAGCTTTTCAATATATCAACATTCTGTTCTATGTTTTTTATATCAGCTTGTTTATGGTTTAGTATTACTATGCTATCTAAATCACATACAAATGATATAATCTTATTGTCACATCTATATCTTGTTTCTTCCTAAATCAATAAAAGGCATAACAATTATCAATTCTTGTTAGTGGAATGATATCTTTGTTCTTTCATATTTGAATTGTAATATATGCCTACTTATCAACAGTGCTTCCTTTACAGAATTTATAATCAAAACAATTGTTATATGATAATCTTTTAGTGTCTTGTTTGTCCCAGAATAATATCAGAAAGCTAATATAGCTGACGTTTTCGGTGAAGCTTAAGCGGCCTAACTGGTGTGAGCTTCCTCCTCCAATCAGCTTAGAAGTCATTTCGCACAGATGTACTTGAGCGTTTGCAGTCAATTAGTATTTAGTTTGTCGCTTTTATTTAGTTTAATATAGATATAATTTGATTTGTTTTAATTTCAGCTTTTAGTTTACCTTTTATTCATAAATTATAAAATCAAAAGGGGTTATTTTCGTTGTCTTTGGACAGCAAGCAAATTAGTTTCATAGGTTTATTCAAATCTGTAAATTGTATGTAATGTATATTTGTGAATAAAACCGTAATTAACTTGATAATTAGATAGTTGATTTGAGTTATTATAAGAATAGTTAGTAGTTTGTAGATAGAATGGTTAGCATAGTTTATAGTTTAGTATATTAGTTCTTTATTTGTTTTATTAGTTCTAGTTTCCTTTATTTTAGTTTCTCTAATTTCTTTTATTTAGTTAGTTAGTTTGTTTTAATTTGTTTTATTAGTTTCTAGTTTCCTTAGTTTAAATTACTTAGCTCAGATCATCTTCTCTCTTTGGTTCCCTTAGGAGACCTTATAGAGGCCAACGGAGCTCTAAACTCGTCAGTGGTCCATTCCAAACGGCTTGGTTATTTAGACAACCCCGGACCGTTCCAATTCTCCCAGCTTGATTCGGACGGCGTCATTTTCTTCATCAACAAATGGCGAAGGAGGGCCAACCGGACAAGATGCCTTGTGGAGCCTTTTACTAAATTGATTCAATTTCCCCTTATGGCTCCCTTAAATCACTGTGGAACATGCTTTCAACTTCTCATTACCCTCATTTTCTAACGAGACAATTTCTTTCTTGTCCAAGTTCACCTTTGATGGTGAAGGTAACTTATCTGCTAAAGACCACCTAACAAGTTTCGCGCGCATCAAACAGGACATCAGAGATTTAGAAGTTTTATGCATTGTTTGCTTTCACTTTTAGGAGGTCAATCAGCTACTGGTTTGAATCCTTTCCGGGATGTCGCATTTTTGATTGGTTTCAATTTGTAGATGAGTTTCAATGCTTTTGAAATTCTATGATTTTGATCAATTATGTGAAGAATTTCATACTGCGCTAATCAACGACAATCCATCCTCAAAAGAATTTTTGACAAGAGTCTATCATATCCTCTATAAATTTAACCTCGATGACATGTCATTGGTATTAAATCTCTTCCATGATGCTCCCATCCCTTCCATCCAATCATGTTCAATCACAAATGAAGAACCACTTGCAAATCCTATCACTCAACTAGAAGAACAATCTTCTTCGCAAGAAGAGGAAAATTCTTCCATAATGTTGAACAAGCCGTGGAGGTAGAATCTATTGATCAGGCTTTTATTGACAACCAAATCGGTTTTTCCTTGAATCATTACTTTTCAAAGCAAGACTAATATGGAAGATGATTCATTTCTCGCTCAAGGTGAATACCCTCATTATTCTAACTCATGCTCTAATCAACATTTAAAATCAATCATTGAAGAACAATTTAAGCAACTAAAATCTTCTTGAATGTTCTACTACTCCCATGAATCTGATTAGGAGAAGAAGACAAGAACTAGAAGAAGAAGAAACTTTAAACCTTCATCCCTAAATGCACCTTGTTCGCAGGAAAGACTAGATGCTTGTCACATAAATTTTGAGTCATCTATCATGCAAAAGACAAACTGTGATGATCCTATTATGTTGAGGAATTCACACCAATACATAGTAAGAATTTTAAAGAAAGTGAAGAGAATTGTCTTGAGAATACTTCATTGTTGATTATCATAGTTCAAGACATTCTTTTTCATCCGCTTTATTTCTGATTCCTTTTATTCTTATATCCTGATCTATTCCTAGATCTCCGTGGTTCTTGACATCTTACCCACAACATCCTACTCTTTTCACCAAAACTCTATCCTTCGACATGTTAAATTTGGTGAAGTCGGCCCAAACCTAACAACATTGATAAATTTGGATTTGACGCTTGTTCACTTCAATCACTCATTTGGGAAGAGGACATGTTGCGAGTTGATTTTACACAGTTTCTTGTTTAAGAGGACAATGCATCACATATTATGGAAATCAAACATTCTAAGTTGCATTTTCATTTTGCACTATCTCAATCTTTTAATGTTGATGCTTCACATTTTGAAATGATCAACGATCGAAGGAAACATTCAAAACCAATGATCTAATTGATTGTATGAATCCTCCTATGATGAGATTTTCATTGATATATTCGCTTCATCAAGGTCATGGTTTGCAGACCAGCATTTTCCACTTTATCTTAGGAATGTTCGAATATTCTATATGAAAATTTCAATAAAGACAAAGTTGTGTTTTGCTTTCTTTTCTTACCTAAGAACCCGAAGTGGGCTTAACATATTTCTTTTAGATCCTCCATGAAGAAATTAATGAACACTAGAGAATTGTCAGGAGGATGGATCATTTCAACCTTTACCGATGGTTATTCCATTTCATAATCTTGGACAAATTTTTCAAAACTACTATTATCTCACCCATGCCATTATGACCCTTATCACCACAAGATTGCACAATGGCTGGAAGATTCATACAACAGGATATCCGAGGAAATGGTAATAACATGCTTACTTTGTTTTTAGATGTTGATTATGAAGGTAAGTGTGATATGTTTCAATCATTTGTTGATATATTACCATTTCTTTTAATAATGCTTGATCTTTTTTTCATTACAGGATTAAAGCTACTTTGATGGCTACATTGGAAACATGACTACACATAGTATCCCTGATTTGTTTAGTAGTTAGGTAGGTTTAGAATAGGTTTCTTTCTTTCATTTTGATTTCACTAGTTTTGTTTTTAATAAATGGAGTCATACACGTTATATTTAATTCATGAGAACCATAATTAATGACTATTGTCGGAAGCTCTTTGAATCTCTTTCTTTGCTTATTTATTTTCAAAAAACGCAAGATCACCATTGAAAATCTTAAATGGAAAGTAAAGAGATAAACTAATCTAAATCAACCCCACTCCGTGATACCATGAGTAGGACTATTTTTACATCATCCAGTATTTTCCTACTTTCTTCGGTTTCCAGGGATTAATGATGAGGTTTTCAGGTGCACCTTTTGTGTATTTTTGTTTCTGTTTGTTGTTTGGATTTCTTTTGTTTTCCAATTTTTTCTTTTCGCCGGTGTGTTTTGATTTCTTCCTTATGCTTACTCGCTTACTTTTGGTGTCATTACCTTACTCATGCATTGAGCCATCTTCATTAAAGACCATAGAAAATTCTTCGCTGAAATAACTTCCGAAAAAATTGTACAAACATCAATGATATATTTAAAAATGATGTTGGAAAAATTTTGTTTCGAGCAGTCAACTAATTTCGATCTCTGACTGAAGTTTGTCATGATTATCTTTACCTTTTACGCCGCCCTTTTCCGTAAAAGGAATGACTCAAAAGGATGTCTCCCCTCATTACAGAGTTGTTTTTGTGAACAAAACATTTCTGGAGATGAATAAGACGTATTTCAAAAAATTCTGATGAGGTCGAAAAATATGAACACATCAAGATTTTTCAGCGTCACCCCGTTCAGCTATATATTACAAAAAGAAAACAAAATATTTAAAAGAGTCAGAGTAGTTTCTAAAACCCACGGATACCTACAGTTCGCTGGTACCGGTAAATGCAAGCATACAAGACAACTTCGGTTTCGGTAATCGAACAATGGCAATAAGTTAGTAAATAGGCAACTTGTGAAATGATAAGAAACCTTTAAAAATGTCCTTTAATTTAATTCATTTTGACGTGATTAAGATGTTCCAGTGGGTAAAATGGAAACCCTCGTCGAGGGTTATGGACGTCATCGGCAAAGAAGTCCATGCCACCGTATTGAAGATTTTATCATAAAATCGTGACTTACTGATCTTAGATCAAGTATTGGGTTTCATCTTTTGAAACATCGCCGGAAAAGATGGTGAATGATGATGTTAGTACCATTTTCTCGGGTTGTTGTTTTAAGTTGAAATTTTCTTGGTTGTCCTCGATCCAATTTATTTTTCATTGCAGATAACCGCTTTCCTACCAAGTGTCGCCATTGTTGGCGCTCAACCATTTTAAATTACTAGAAAGGGCTGTTGTCTACAATTCTTGTTCAAACTACAAATCATCACGATGAGCTTCAAGACATTGTTTCGACGCTGACAAGTAATGGATTTGATTTTCACAACTAAAAGTGTGAAAACACTTCCCTCATTGTCTGGACTATTTTCGTCTTTTATTGATTTATTGAAATGGTACTCGGACTGGTGCTTTTATTACTTTACCCCATGTTCTTTCTCAAAACCCGAGCTATTCAATTTTAATTCGATTTCTTTGGGAAAATGTTAAGTTATGATTTATAGGTGACATAATTCATCTTGGTTGTGTATGAGGCTCATTTCTTTTGAACTCTTAACTTATCAATTTTATATGTTGATTGATCACAATGTTTTGACACTTCGATACTGCTACTGGTTAATACTGGAAATATCATGAGTTTGATTTCATAAAGTGGTAACAGTTTGAAGCGCTTTGATCAACCTATTGGCATTTCTATTATTTGATGTTAAAACCTCTACTCGATACATTGGCTTCCGAAAGTTGATGTTTGAACGATGATATAGTTTCGGGCTATGTATGGGTTTTAATGTATTAATAGTGGTATGAAGAATTGAAGTGACACGACTGATCGATGGATAGTGCTGGGTACTATGTTGATAGAACTGTACACTTGGCACTTCAATGCAACGCGTGGTGGTAAGTATATTTCGGGTAAGTGGAATTTTAACATAATTACACACCAATTTCCTAGCTGAGATGCATGGTATAAACGATCATATCTTTGATAACGCATGACGCCTAATTAATTGCACGCGCGGCGTGTTAATCCCCACCAATCTTCGCGACGCCCGAGCTATCTCGTCCTCGTCGAATATCCGCCGTTAAATCCTCTTCGCCTCCGTATTGTTTATCTACTTGGAACCTACCATGTGCGTGAACGATGGCTCCTGCTAGAGAGCCAAGCCCAACGAAATTCCGCGACCGCGAACTTTTGATGGTGGTGCCGCATATGACCTAATCTAAAAAGAGTTTTGGATGGACCGACATCGTGAAATTTCATGGTCCGATATCAATCGGTTCTAAGAAGCTCTGCTTTATCGCTCGATGGCTATAGAGCTAAAGTTGAAGATGTCCATCTTGAAGTCACCGAACAATCCCGACCGGCCCGCCTCAGTCGAGGGCAAAATGGTCAAAAGATGTAAGGTTAAGGGATGTCCCGCGGGACACTACCGCTTCAATCTCACGCGAATTACGCGACCGGCGGTTTACCAAGAAGATGTTGGAACTACCGCATGATCTTTGATGATTATCGTTCATGGTAATCCTTGTGAAGGCAGGTACGTGTTCATGTTCCTATTTCATCTACGCTTGTTAATGATTTTATGGGTTTTGGGCTTAGTATGCCATACTTTATCTCATCAAGTCTGTTCAAATGGTATGATATGTAGCTGGCGCCGCATTAATTCAGCCTTTTCATGTTGGTTTAATTAAGATGATTTTTGCTCACGAATTGGGGTTACGTCAAAATTCATGGCGTGATTTTCTCAGCAGCAACGGTTTTTGAAGGATCGCATCCTCCTGCTGTGGATGCTTCCGCGATTGTAGAAAACAAACTCTACCCTCAGGTTTTATGATGTTCTTCCTACCCAAAACCTAAACCTGAATTTCACTCTTTAATTCACCTTCGCCATGACTGAAAGCAAAACCGGTTGCTAAAGCTACAACCCTTAAGACTAGAGCAAAGTCTGGTTTGAATACTAGATGCAAGAAGAACGCGAGGCTGATCTCTCGCATGGAGAGAACAAACCCAAGCTCCCTGTGAAGTTAGAACCCATCACAATCAACGAAGACTCAGATTCTAAAGTGGAACGATTTCTCACCGAAGAATACCCTTACTCCATGGGTTTATGTGACAAAACTTCTTGCGATTTTTTTTGAGAACTCACCTCCTTACCTACGTGATGACCCTGACTGTATCAACCACTGCTGGGTAGTCCCTTTGGGGAATCATTCTAGTCCCTCCTTCTCAAAGTGGTTGTTTCACCTCACACTGTGGACTGGTAGTTAGAGAGATATTGACCGATGTCCCAACGCTGGTAACTAAAAATTTGTGATTTGGAAACCAAGTTGTGAGGCTCAATCGTCGTGAGTGCAACGGCTAAGCTCAATCCACAAGAAATCATTTAACCGATGGGACAATCCTCACTAAAATTGTGAGTCTCATACAACTTATTTTCAATTCAAGATTGACATAGTTCTCTGCGACTGCTATGTAGTATAGTTCTATCATTTATATGACACTCCTCGCTTCCATACATGTTTGCTTTGGTCAGGAGCATGATTTTTTTGGTTTGATGTATTATTCTTGGTTATGGTTTAAGATCCGATTGTATTTGATTGTGATTTAATGGATCATCGATTAGATATGATTGCCCATCTTTAGTTCGATGCCCTAATTAAATTTGATATATTTTAAAATAGAATGCTGTTTATGATGCAATTTTCAATGGTGTGATTTGACCGCTATGGGTAAAAATAGTTTGAATTGGTTAGTTGTTTGTGTCGTTTGAACCAAATGAAGTAATTCTCTGTTGGTGTATAACCGATTATGGCTCATTCGATATTCATTGCTGCTTGAATTGGATTATGTTTCAAAGTTTCGGTTTCACTTATATAATTGATTTAGTACCGTAAGGATTTACAGAATCATGTCGTATTTTATCGCACTGCCTGTTGATCAGAGTGGTGATCAAGAAAAGATTTTGAGTTGATATTCCAATACTAATAATGCTATTTCATATTGTGTTTTTAATGGATTGACACCATCCTGCTATAATTAGTTTATACGGTTACTCCTGTGAACTGTTTGAAGTTCCATAAACGAGATCTATGATGGGATTCTATGGATACGACTACGCATAAAATTGTTACAGTTTCTATATTGGCACATCTATCGATAAGGATAATCTATAATCATTGCTTGTAAAATCCCCACGGGTGATGGGTTTTTTTCGCTCATTGATGACATTCATGAATCGCTTTGTTATGATTCGATTTGGTGTTATGCTTATGGCAAACAGAGTATTCATATTCTTTCCCGATTGTATCTTATTGGATTTGATTTGGATTTAAAGGTTTACTTTTATTAAATCATTTGATTATTAAAAGAAGATTAGATTCTATATGGTTTGATTTGATCTGATCTTGTTTACTATTCTAGGATCATTTAATCAGTGACTTTCGTTTAGCCCATAGAGTCATTTTGTCGCTATTATTTTCTAAATAAAATACCCCTAACTTAATATTTGTGTCTAATACAGGAAAATTAGAATTGGTGATGGACATGAGGGATAGTTGGAATATATCTCAAGGATTACAACTTGCATTTCATTTCTTAGTTTGGAGGATTTTGGGGTTATTCCCGACATGTAAAACCGATTACTATTACTCACAAGGATGTTTTACCTTTAGACAAACTTATATAAACCCATGGTTTTGTAATAATTAACAATCCTCAGTTGGGGAGAACAAGGATTATGGAATTTATCCTCAACCGGAGCACTGGTGTTTTGTCATAGTTTTCGCTTTTCAATATATCAACACTTTGTTCTATGTTTTGTATATCACTTTGTTTATGGTTTAGTATTGCTTTAGCTATCTTAATCACATACAAATGATATAATCTATTGTCAGCCATCTATATCCCTAAGCTTCCTAAATCAATAAAAGGCATAACAATTATCAATTTTTGTTAGTGAATGATAGCTTTGTCTTCTTCATAATTTGAATTGTAATATATAAGTTTTGTGCATAATAGGTTTCCCTTTGTAGGAATTCTATAATCAAACAATGTTATGATAATCTTTTATGTCTTGTTTGTCCCTGTGAATAATACTGTGAAGCATTATAGCCGTGATCGCTTTCGAGAAGCTTAAGGGTCTAACTGGTGAGCTTCCTCCTCCAATCAGCTTAGAAGTCATTTCGCTAGACGCATTTGCCGCTTCCAGTCAATTTAGTATTTAGTTTGCCGCTTATTAAGTAGTTTAATATAGATATAATTTTGATTTGTTTTAATTTCAGTTAGTTTACTTCCTTATTCATAAATTATAAAATCAAAGAGAGTTACCTTCGCTGTCTTGGAGCAGCAAGAATTCGCTTCTACGTGTCATTCAAATCAGAATTGTATGTAATTTATATTTGTGAATAAACTGTAATCAACTTGATAATTAGATAGTTGATTTGAGTTATTATAGTTGAACAAGTTAGTAGTTTGTAGATAGAATAGTCATAGTTTATAGCCTAGTATATTAGTTCCCTTTATTTGTTTCCATTAGTTTCTAGTTTCCTTTATTTTAGTTTAATTACTTTTATTTAGTTAGTTAGTTTTGTTTCCTTAATTTAGTTTTTTTATTTCTAGTTTCCTTAGTTTAAATTACTTAGCTCGACCAAATTTTCTCTCTTTGGTTCCTTAGGAGACCTTAGAGCGACCAAAGGAGTCAGCAACCTGCCGTGGTGGTCTTATCTCCAAATGGCGGTTATTAGACAACTCGACCGGTTCCACTTCTCCCAGCTTTGACCTGACGTCATTTTCTCCTCACAACAAGCATTTCATAAACAAGAGCATCAATCATGCACCAACTCGTACAAAACAACTCTAATCAACCCTGCACTACTGTAAACAAGTGCATACAACCATGTTCCAAGTATATACTAATAATTTCAACTACTATCAACAATGACTCATCAATATATGTACCAACATCATCAACTATACACCTCATGTATGTGCTAACCATCAACTTGTCTCAACCATGACTAGTTTTGGATTAGTCAACAACCCTAACTTGAAATAATCATAACTTTGTACCTCAGATCAATAAAGATATGAAACTGACACACAATGTTCTTCAATGTGTTTTATGCATTCAAGTTTCACTACTTGTAACCTCTTAGAAAAGGAGGTATAGCAAAACCGCATAATTGCTGAATTCTCGATTATTCTAGAGATCGACCTTTGTAGAGTGTGCCTCACATGGCATATTTGTTGAATATATATGAAAATATTATAGAGAATACTAAATACTAAAATATAATCCTAACAATTGGTATCACTGAATTTGATCTGTTATGAAGAAGTTATGATTATTTTTACCCGAAACACCTAATCTTGACTAGTTTCAAGACTAAATACAAACCCTATTTCCACTGAGTGTAACTCCCCAAAATAAAACGACCTACAAGATTAATTCTCTTAATAAAATATACTTGAATATGGTGTCTCATCTGCATAGCAATTTCTGGATCTGAATAATTATATAAAAGTTATAGCTTAAAATGGTAAGATGACCTCGTGAAATAACATACCTTAGAAAACACAATCAAAAGAATTTCTCCTTCCTTTTCATTTCGGCCTTATTTTCTTCACTTTTACTCATAATTTCAGATTATATATCCTGGTTACCTTTACCATAGATATTCAATATCCTCAAGTGTTCCACAACTCAAAATGCTCAAGAATCTCTCACAAGCCAGTTTCCATCAATACTCCAAAATATATTCTCACAAGAAGCTCTCTCTATTGATCAACAAAAAGATGATCTACAAGAGACCATTTCTATCTTATTTATACTTTCATCCTCTAGGTCACTTTAACCCATTTTTAGGTCACTTAACCCATTTCTAGGTCACTTAACCCATTTTCCTTATTTTAGGGTTAACCACTTTCCATAAATAAATAGAAATTTCTCCAATACTTTATCATTTAAATAATCCTTCCTTGATTTTTGTCACCTTACTTTATCATTTTGATTTTGTCACTTCTCTCTGATTATTTAAATAATCAACCTTGAATTTTTCTTAATTTTCACTTATCATTTAAATAATACTAACCTACTTTGTGGTCACTTAACCTATTTTCCTATTTTAGGGTTAACCACTTTCCATAAATATTCCTTCTTGATTTTGTCACCTTACTTTGTCATTTCTTTGATTTTGTCACTTCAAGCATTATTTTAAATAATCCACCTTGACTTTGTCGCTACCTTATCATTTAAATAATGATTTCTTTTTAGGTCACTTTGACTTCTTGATCTTGGGGATTCAAGCCTTCATGTGGGGGTCTCATTCGTAAGGCCATAATCCCCAAACCATGAGTGAGTTATGTGACATTCCACATACCACCAAAAGCATGACAAGCACTGTTCACTAGGATAAGCCACCAAAAATTCTCTCCTTGATCTTCATTCATTATTCCACATACAATCTCCGGGTCCTCCAACCATTCTTCTAGGGATAACTCAATCCACAAAACGCCTTCCTCAAGTGAGGGTTTTCTCACCATAAGGGGACCACTTTGGAGTTCATTCGCTTTCTCGCACTATCAATCATGATAAGACAATAATGAGAGCATGGTCCTCCAACCATTCTTCTAGATAACTCAATGTCCACAAAATGCCTTCCCATGAGGGATTTCTACCCATATGTATCCACTTTGGAGTTCATCCATTTGTGCACCTTATCAATCATGATAAGATAATAATGAGTCATCTATACATTTCTTTTTCCAACAATGCATCATATACCAATGAAACCATATCGATCCATGTTCAATGAAAACCCATTAATCCATCTTCATCTATGCATTCTCATCAAGGACAATACATATTATATTACACCAATCATCAATCAATCAATCCTTTGACATCAATCAATCACTTGACATCAATCAATTACTTCTGACATCAATCAATGAAACCATTGGTATCAATGACAACATGATCCAACAGACTCTCCCTGTGTCTAAACATCCTTGGTACAAAAAATTTGGTTTATTGGCTTACGTAATCAAAGATGTCCGTATAACTTAGATATCAAAGAAGGAGAAGATCATCTTGAATTCAAGTATGATATGTCATTTATAGGAAGACCTATTACTAAAATATTTATGTTGATGGTGTGCTACTTCATTCTGTAAACAATGAAGACACACATAACAGCTGTAGGAAGCCCATGGCTCTTCAAGCTATGCCATTCATGTAGGAAGTCATTTTTCTAAGAAAGACCATTGCCTTCAATATTATAAGGAAAGGATATTATTGGCCTTTGGTATTTCTTGAATCTTATGTTTTCTCGAGGTCTTGTGACAAATGCCACTTTTTTGGGAAAGAACGCCTTCAACCATGCCCTTCATGGGGATTGTATTTTATTGGTCCTATTAACCCTCCTTCTTCAGCTGGCAGGTTTTCATAGAAATACAATATATTATTTTACTTAAATGGCTGAAGTTGTACTACACTTAAACATTCGGATGATGATCGTGTAATTTCTTTCCTTGAAAATAGTATTTTTTCTTATATTTGGTGTTCCGTTTGGAAAACATGTGACAACCTGCTCTCTTTCATTTTCACTAAGATGACTCGCTTCATCCAAATTAGTGTTTAATCATTTCACATCAACAACTTACTATCCCCAAGTAACGGGCGCTGAGTCAAGTAATAAAAAATCTAGTAAGGATCATCAAAAGCAAGCCTACATTTAAGAGATAAGCCTCATCAATGGTACACTCTTCTCACTTATGCCCTCTAGGAAGATAAAACTACCACCAAAGTAAGCACTGGATGTACTCTATTTTCAGATGTTTTATGGTAAATAATCCCTCCTTCCAACTGATATGGAACTTTCTTCCTTAAGTTTAATCCTACAGATCAAAGAATTAAATTATTTTGATTAAAGAGTAAATGTGACATTAGATTTTGGAGGAACAAACATGCTTGGATAATAATATTGATGATGATGATGATGATTAACGTTCAACAACACTTAATTGGTCTATTGAACCTTAAGAGGGTAAGTGATTACTTGTGATTCTTTAGAATTTTGTTTCTGTTTGAAAAGCATTAAGATAAGATTTCAAGATCCCAATACTTTTGTTGAGTTAATAGTTTAGGAAGGTTGGTATTGTGATCAATATTTTGAAATGAGATCTAATATGGTATAAGCTGGACAAACTAAGAGAAAGTGATTTTCATATTCAACCTTCTTATTGCCGTTAAAGCAGACACACTTTTCATCCCATGGCATTTTAGAATTGACCAATACTCAATTTCACTATGGAGCTCGTGAGATTTGTTCTATCTTAGCAATGTTTTTTTTTCTATACACTTGTCAAAACAAATAGATAATTTGATCTCTTATATTATGGTTGATTACACATTTATAATACCTTTTAATTTTATTTTTCCTCTAAATCTTATCACACCATTTTTTCCTTAAATTTTGATTTGACATTTTTTAATAGTATCTTTATTCTTCAAATGGTTTCTTCCATGATTCAACAATAGTTTATCCAAGACCGAGCACCTTTATGCCATCCTCGCTGGAGTAGATGGTGGTTATGACTTGGTTTTGAAGCAATTTTAGGTAGCCCTTGTCTTCCATGTTGTTTAACTTGTTCTTATACATTAGGTATCTAGTCATAGCCATGCTCTCAATGGGAAGAGTTTTGTTTCTCATTTAGGAGGATGGGATAGGCACATTTCCTTTAGTTTGGAGATTATAGGTTATAAAATTATTTTGTATTTTTCTCTATCTCTCTCCAGGATTCACGAGATACTACAGCCCCAGACTTCACATCCATAAAGAGACAACATATCGTTAAGAAATGTTTCAACAAAAGCATCAAACCTACTAAGTTTAAGGTCAATGAAAGGTTCTTCTATGGGGATTATATCAACATAGAGGAAGACATTTAAAATTTCCCGTGATAATATATTGGGTCCTTTCAAGATCTCTTTGTCCTTAGGAACAAATTCTTACATTCTAAAAGATTTGTAGGAGTGATTATTTTCCTACATCACCACCAGTTCCCATTTAAATCATTTTGTTGAACCAACGCGAAAAGATCTACGTTGTCTCGATTTCCTATATTCTAGTAATCTAGCTATGTTTTCTGATTTTTCTTTTTTTTTTCTTTGCCCATAGTTTTGTTTTATGTTTTAAGTTTTCATACTTCCTTTACTTTGCAGTCACTTTATTTCCACCCTTTAAGTCTTTTGCAATTTTATTCTTTTGAGATTTGTTTTGGGTTATCATGTAGCTTCAGTAGAAAATATATTGTTGGATCAATTCTGCCACAGTGACACTCCTGCAAAGAATTGTTAGTCAATAACAATCAATCTTGCACAACTGCTATGATCTCTTTGCTGAAGGGCCCTTGAATTTGTTACATATTTCCGCTGCTATCTTACGAGGAATTGGTTGTTTCCCACTTCTGCTTTCCATTTCTTCATCCATCAAGATCTTAAGAGAAAAACTATAAGCTTCCTCTTTCAAGTTAAGATCTTATTCCAGTCAGATGACTATGCATACAGTGGTAAAACCCCTCATACTTAACACTTTTCATGAGTTATTCCCAAACTCCCGATCATCTTTCCATTAAATTTGCTCACTTCCCCCTGTTGCATAATCATTCGAGTCACGTCTTCTTAAGATTACTATTCTTGGTATGTGAAACCATGAGTTCTGAGTTCTAATTTGTTAAAAACAAATTTCCCTGTGGAGTTGCTAGTTTGT
The DNA here is from genome assembly GCA_010110895.2 of Picea sitchensis. Lineage (NCBI taxonomy): Eukaryota > Viridiplantae > Streptophyta > Pinopsida > Pinales > Pinaceae > Picea > Picea sitchensis. The sequence continues at coordinate 41,317 of SNQJ01S0142613.1, forward strand.
TGACGATTGAAAACGTCAACATAAATTTCACCCACAAAGTATTTCTAAAGCCTATTATTCTATAAGACTAAATAATGATAGTAGGTGGGACCCCGTTGAAATTTTGAAGATCAAGTCTGGTTTTATTCGACACTACTCTCGTGGCTGGCGATATCTTATTTTATTGGATAATGGATCAAATTTTTTATACAGGATTCCCTTGCTGTTTCAAGATCAATTTATACCAAAATTTTTCATGGTTTTCATTGTTGACTGTTCTTGGATTTAGGACTTGTGACACCTGCAGCAAGCACATGTTAGTAATAACAGTTAAAAAAAGAACTAAAGGGAAGAAATTGTCATGTGCTAACCTACCATACTATATGCATTAAAGAAGATTGGGGCAACTCCAATCTAACATAGGATAGCCATACGAGTGACTAAAAGTTGTATATAATATGGTTGAGATCCCTTCTTCATAATAGAGATTGTAATATGAGTGGCACTCTTGGAAATTAAAAGGTTGTTGTTGCAAGGTGGGTGATTTGTTGATTAATAGCTGACGCGCACTAAGAATTGAATGAAATCAGAGTAAGTAAGTGATGTGCATTTATTTCACATCACCTTTACCCTTACCAATGGAAGCCACCATGTTCAACCTATATTCTAAACATTTCGGCTGTGGTTATGTTCTGAATTCTCAGCAGAAGGAAGCCGCTTGGCCAACACATTCTTAAGACATTTGATTACAGGTATGTTCTTTTGTTTGTCCTTTCATGAATCTACTTTGTTTATGAAATGGTTTTTGGCTCAAGTGTATTAGTTGTGCTCTCCTTAAGTATTGCGACTGTGTAATGGTGATTATAAATGATACATTGATGATGCTCTTTGAAATGAGGTTGAAGTCATGACATAAATGGGTGTTATAAGTCAACAGAAACCTCGGTTATCCCTGTTGAAATACCATGTTGGTCTTTCTAGGTTATTTTCATGTTTTCACATTGTTGTAGTTGATCTGCGTTTTCTTTCATGGGGTTTGTGGATAAAATATCACCATGCATCATACACATGGGAAATGGATTGTTTTCACCACCAAGGATCATGAACTGGGTTGTTCTTCCTGTTCTTAATCGGTCTATCCTTACCGCACTGTGGTAGTGGTTTGATCAAAGGGAACGAGGGTTATACCCTGC
>SNQJ01S0142614.1:2536-15181 GCA_010110895.2 Picea sitchensis
TGATAAGTCATTATCCCTGCAAGGACTTTCGTCAGTAGCCCATGATTAGCATTCAATGGTGATTATCATTCAAGACATGGGTGACATTACTTTGTTTTTGGAAATTAACATTTTATTCCAGAACGAGGTAACCACAAATCGAATCGTTTGTCTAATTCTTGTACAACTAAGGGAGATAAGCTCATGCTTCCTGGAAAACTAGAGGAAATGGAGAATACAGATCCAACGGCCTTCAAAAAACAGGGATATTCAAATAATCTGACAAAATTATCAATGAAGAAGAAAGAAAAGCTTGTTGTACGAATACTGGCAACAAAATTTCACACAAAGTCTGTAGATGAACCAGGAGAAGGTGAAGAGATCAGATTGAATCCTATCATGAAGGATTTGATCCTCAATGGATATGCATATGGACACCACATGCAAGATGGAAAGAGTGAAAGAAGCAAGCAATGGAAGAAGGAGACTAAAGATGAAATGATACCAATCCTCAATCCTTGAAAGGAGATACCAAAGAATGGTTCAAACATTTTCATCCAGAGACAATTAGCTCATGGGAAGAATTGAAGAGTTTTTTTCGAAGTTTTGGGGTGAGAAGAAATCTCTGGACCTACAACTTACATAATTCTATGCCTTGAAAGGGAAAACAAATGAGACTATTTCCACATTCAGTAGAAGGTTTTCCAGTATTTATTATGATCTGCCCAAAGAAATTCAACCCACTGAAGTTGTTGCCATGCTCCAGTATGCCACTACTCTTCACCTAGATTTGTCTTTCCTCTCGATGGAAAGAAAACCTAAAACCTTACAGCAAATGTTTAATGATGCTTAGGAGATTCAACACAATATCCTGGCATGTGAACAATTTCAAAATGAGGGGTTGTGTACTCCAAGACATGAAAATGAATATGAATCGGGATCAGTTGATTGGAATATTGAGCATAAAAGTGATGGTGTTATAGGTCCTCTTGAAGTTTTAAATGCTAATGATTTTGCAAAAGGTTATATCTCACTTATTGAAAGAGAGGGAACTTATGTATCTTCTGGTATACCCCATGATGAGCATGGAGTTGATTGTTTCATATATTCATTTGTAGACAATCAAGAAGATGAGTTTTCAAATCAGTCTGTTGAAGAGCAGGTTGATGTTCCAAGTTTGTTCTTGTTAGATGACATTACATATGTTGCTGATTTTCCTATATATGATGAATATGATGATAATTATGATGTTGACTTCCTAGAAAAGACAACTGCATGTTATCTGTCAGAAAATGTTCCTTTTCAACAGTGTAATGAGAGAAATCAACCTACATATCACAGTTGCAAAGAAGAAAATACTGAATCAGCCGAAGGGAATTCTTTACCTTTATTCTTTTCTTCATTTAAATTGTTGAAAGAAAATCCTAAAATCATCATTGAATCAAAGGAATGTGTGTTGATGCCAAATCACACTGATTCACTGGAACAAATTGACAAGAAATTGCAACATTTTTTTCATATGTTTAATAATCTTGTTACTTATTATGTAGAAGGCCTTATCAATTCAAAATTGTAGCCATTGGTCGAAAATGAATCTGAAAATGAGTGTGTTCAACAATCCAAAGAAATTGAAAAATGTGCATATGACAGAAGTGAAGAAAATGAAGAAGGTTTTGAATCAGGTGAAAGAACCTTGCCATTATGTTTTGCTTCTTTAAAATTGTTGAAACAAAATGTTTATAATGTTTCAGATAAAAAACCCTCCAGGCATGAGGTTGAATTTGAAGAAAGAAATAGGCTTGAAAATGAAATCTACCTTCCATTATGTTTCTCTTCCTTTGAATTGTTGAGAGCCAACAGAGGAAGATGGTAAAAGCGTCGTTGTTCAAAGTCATTTGCCTTCTTCTGAAATTATTGAGGATATCCAACTAGATTTCCAGCAAAATAAAGTGTTTCAAAGTTGTCTTTCTTCCCCTGTGGATGAAGTAGTTGTTCAGATTCTAAGTGTCTTGGAGGTGTATGAAGGCTCTAAGACCTCATCTATTAATTTTGAGAAATGAACAAACAAATGACATAGAGTTTCAGGGAGAAAATAAAACAGTGTATGTCATGATTCAATTAGAAATGCAGAAATATCACAAAGAAGTAGTTGTTTTACTTGATTCCTTTAACGACTATGGTTCTAAGATTGAAGAAAATCAGCAAAGAAAACCAACACTTGTGAAGATGGCATGTCCTCCTGTTGCGGTTCATAGAAAAGAAATATTTTCTCATATGTTTCATGACCCTGTGGCATGTTATATGAAGAGTTTTAACACTCAGAATTTATAGCTTCTGATGGGTTGTAAGATTAGAGATGAATATGATGACAAATCAATGTCAGTATTAGATATAGATTTCTTTCTATCAGGGGTTTCATTTCAGCCAGCACTGTCTCCCAATTCAGAAGATTATTTTTTCCAGCAGTTTCAGCAGATTTTTCGGCCTCTTAGTGGAAATCAACAGGGTAAATCACCTGAAAACAAGAATGTAGTTGAAGAAATGAAACATGATCATTGTTTTATGCGTGTGTTGGAAGATCCATTTGCATTTTTTCTAGAAACAATAAACAGTCCAAATAATTTTGAAATTCTAAGATTTGAATTCATATATAACTTCTTGAATGAGTTGTTGGTGAATAGGTTTTGGAGCAAGCATGTGCAAAATAAACAAGCAGTGGACGAAATACTAGCATGGATGCATTGGCATTTTGATCTCACTTGATTGGCAATTCATTTCAGCAGTTAGGGTAGGTAGGTGCCAATAATCTTGTGGATCGAGCATGTTCAAGTTTAGGTCTTCAAATAAAGTGATCAGTCATATGATTAGCAGTATGTCCAGCGTTCATCCTCCAAGTGAAATTGGTGTGCAAAATTCGGTTCTCAATGGAMATTGGTGACAGGTCAAGGTATAACACACACCCGTTGTGAGAGAAGCTCCAAAAGATAAGGCACAAGATCTATTGTTCATTKYTACTTTGTAGGGAGGATAGCATCCCTAGTTGGAGTCCATGTTATCATTGTAACAATTTTTATATGGAATCCAATTCTCGAGGCCTAGCAAGARACTAAATCAGTGTAGAASTGTGATAAACTAGAGGATAGGGCCACAACTAGCGGATGAGGCTAAATCTAKCGTAAGTATGAAGTTGATGGGACCYKGCGGGGCATAGATCATGGGCRCCATAGATCAATGGTCAGGGARCATATCGGGCCAAGAACTAGTGCGTAGATTAASATCTTGAAAGTGGGCCGATGAGAATACCATGATTTCATCTCGAGGTCACGTGGCGCCACCGGATGCATATCGGGGGGAAAAGTGCTTGAACTCGAAACCACTCAATCCCATCCCGATGTCACATGTCAAAATATTATTAAAGGTATCAAATCCAAGGGTCGCATGTGGAAATGAAAATCGACGGCCAGTCAAATCATCTCGAAGACACTTGTGTAGGCACCATTCATCTGTGAGATGCTACATGAGCACCACCAAAAAAATGATTCGAAAGCTCATCATTTGAAATCAATGGCCGAACGTGATAAGTTGTTATCCCTACAAGGACTTTCATTAGTAGCCCATGATTAGCACTCAATGACGACTATCATTCGAGACATGACATTACTCTGTTTTTGGCAATTAATGTTTTATTCCAGAATGGGGTAACCACAAATCAAATTGTTCATCTAATTATTCTACAGCTAAGGGAGATAAGCTTGTGCTTCCTGGAAAACCAGAGGAAATGGATAAGACAGATCCGACGGCCTTCAACAAACCGAGATATTCAAATAATCTGACAAAATTATCAATGAAGAAGAAATAAAATCTTGTTGTACGAATACTAGCAACAAAATTTCACACAAAGTCTGCAGATGAACCAGGAGAAGGTGAAGAGATCAGATTGAATCCTATCATGAAGGATTTGATCATCAATGGATATGCAGACAGACACCACATGCAAGCTGGAAAGAGTGAAAGAAGCAAGCGACGGAAGAAGGAGACTAAAGTTGAAATGATTGAGGGTATTGGAGAAATCCATCATGTTTGGCTTGACACCTTAAAGGAAGAGATTGCAAACCTGAAATAAATTACAAGCTAAATTAAGTATATTTCAGGGAATCTTGTGAGGGCGCAGACAAGTGGCATTCAGGGTAAAAATCTTGAATATGTCAATTTTTTATTATAATGTTCTCTAGAAAATAGGAGTCCAGTTGTTGTACGTTACTCCTTACATGACCAATGTATATTTTTGGAATCTTGGGGAATATGATCTGTTTTGAATCCCATATGTAATTTATATATATATATATATTGTTAAAGGATATAATAAAGGTGGGACTTACTGAAAGGGGGCCTTCCCTTGTAGCAGGAGAAATTTGTACTTTCTTATGAAATTTTAATATAAGCAGATAAGGTTTTTCTTAGATAGTCGAGATTCATCATGGTGTTGATGTTCAGTGTGTTTTCATGTATTTCATATTCATGAATGTGTTTTGTTGCTAGTAATAATCCTTAAATAATAGAAGGAATTCACTTTGTTGATGCTCCTTCTCACTTTGATTATACTTGTTATGTGTTTTGGTTGCTGGTTTAGACTTCACTCATGATCGGTGCTCTGTTTGCAGTATCCAACCCTCATGTTTCCTCTTCTAACGCTTCACCAAGAGATTCACCCTCTGTTAGATGCCTCTTGCTAATATTAGTCTTTCCTTTCTTCTCCTCTGCCATATCATATTACTTATTTGGTTGAATATCATACATATTTTGCCTATGTTCCCTCTGAAAATACATACCTTATAACTCTTCATACGTTTTCAGGAACGGATCCCATTGCCCAATGGCCCTGCTCTTATGTTTTGTCCTACCACCTTTAAATTTTACACAATGGCAGAATCTGACCTCTGTGCATGCATTGCCCAAACCTTTTGAATATCCCAAATAGTTGTATGTCTGAAAGAGCCCTCTCTGCTTGGAAGGGTCAGAATCCAACTAATGTTGGTTGAAACAATTACCTCTATCGTTTGTCTATCAGCCGGACAAAATTTACAGAGTGCTAACATAGGGTGAAATATATATTTTGTTTTCAGGTTACATGAATTAACAAATATGTATTGTTACATATGCAACTCTGAAATTCTTTATAGTGATAAATAATAGATTAATAATTACACAAGTGAAATATTATGGTTGTGGATTGTTGTTGTATATGAAGTTTGAACATACATTGGAGTGAAAACTGCAATCCTTGTGTTAGGATTTGCATTATGTTAGGGAATATTCATATATTTAGATGAATTATGCACATTATGCACACCATTCTTATTAAATTTCATGAAAACATGGCATTGCGGAAATGCACACCTTGTTATGGAAAAATGCAGGCTATATATATGTTGTTGTATCCCCATAATTTAGTGTAGGGTGAAATATACATTTTGGTTTGGGGTTACATGCATGAAATAATATGTATTATTACATATACAACTATGAAATTATTTATAATGATAGATGATAGATTAATGATCCCTCAAGTGAAATATTGTGGTTGTGGATTGTTGTTGTATATGAACATACCTAGAAGGGTATTTTTGCAATATTGCTTGCATATTAGGGTTTAAGACTATGTGTGTGTGTGTGTGTGTGTGTGTGTGTGCTAAGTGCTAGTTATATATATTTTATCCATATATTGGATTATGTTGGTCATGGTATGAAAATTACCATTGTGGAGGAAATTGGGAAAATATTGCATTTGTAGCTTGTGTATGTATTGTAATTTCCATGCACAATTATTTTTTTACAAGTCATATTCATACTTGATACATATAGGTTTCATATTCATTACAACAAAGATAAATCTATGTAATTACCATTGTTATATCAAAATGTTAAGCACATGAAACTACTTATGTTTTATTCAAACATCTTGCAAACAAGAAGAGAATGGTGAGTATATGTGTATAACTCACTCTCATGTAACTTTTAAAGTATTATTGGACTTGATATGTGACTATACACACTCATACATGTCATTAACTGGATAAAATAAAATACATTGTTAATAATCTACCAAAAGAATGATATATATTACATCTTTAAACGTAATTACATGGAGTACATAGTGTATAAACCAATGTTATTTTGTAACTACCGGAGATTGCTTTGGAGGTTTTTGCAAGCCCTGCTCTTGAGATAAAGAAAAATCTGCAAAGCTTCTCTTTGTTGTTGTAGATAGTATTGATTGTTTTGTAGCTGTAGTAGGCACATGTTGTAATTGTTTCTCTAGATCTTTAATTTTCTTTGCAGAATTTTGCAATTTCTCTTCCAACCTTGTTTTATATTGTACTTTCTTTTTCATCAATTCTACATTCTTCTTATACTTCTTKTCATTATCCTTTTGATTATTTTCACGTTTTTCCTTTTCTTTTTTCAGTTGRGATCAAACATTGGCCAATTCACCCKTGAGTTTTTGTACTTCATTCTCAAGATCATGTTCCCTCAAATATTGTTTCTCTGATGTAGCACACAAAATTGGAACTGCCTCAATTATTGTTGTACTCTATAATTCYTGTTGCAAATCAACAATTTGGGATTTCAATTTTTGTATCTCTGCGTCACATCCCAAATGTTGTTCCTTTCGRTTATGCAAGAGTTCATTACTGAGCTCTTTAATATTTTCATCTCTCTCATCTATCGTCATCTTCAATGATTCCACCATTGGTGATGGAGCATGGAGATCAACTAGAACACTACTTAATGTTTTAGCTTCCTGATACATATTCTATTTTTTTCTCTGGACTTTTCCAAGTCATTCGAAGGCATTTGTTTTGTTGGATTTCCCTGGCTTATATCTTTACCCTTTCCCATACCCTGAATTTTACCTTTATCCTGATATTTTCCACCTTATTTACTCTGACTTTCTATTTCCATTTCAAGTTATGTAATCTTCTATTTTGTTGCACTGCCCTTACTTTTACCTTTTCCCTTACCCCTACCTTGAATTTTACCTTTATCCTTACCATTGCCACCTGCACTAGTGAGAATTTTTATTTCCTTTTAAAGTTCTCTAATCTCTGCATTTGCACTAAAAACTGTCATCTTTCTCTGATTCAAGTTATTACCTTGGTAATTATTTTCTTTCTTCAAACTGGTCACTTTGTTCTTATATTCTTCAATCTATGAATTATGCTTCTCACATAGCTCTATCACTTTTTTTTTCAAATTCAATCTTAAAAATTACAATAATTTCCTCTTTCTCCTTCAAATTCTTTTTTAATTCATCAACCTTCAGATTACTCTCAGTTTGCAATGGAGGTGTATTCAAAACTTGTGGTCTTCTTTTCAATTATTCTTGAAGATTTGAAACAGTTCTTTCATATGTAGCCAATGACATTTTGAACATTGCCTTGGCATCATCAATTTTACTCTTACATTCCTCTGTATGTCGTCTACCTCACATTTTAATCCAACAATAACATGATGTTTTCCTTGCATTTTGTTGCTTGATTCTTGTATTTTCTTTGCAATTTCTTTTTCCAGATTTCCAATTTTCTTCAAGMATTCCATATTATTAATGTGATGTAGTTCACACTTTTCCTTTCAGCTATATATAGAGGAAGAAACATACATTGCAACAAGTCTATAATGCATCATTCTATCCAATGCAAAAAAAATGAATCTATTATAAAAAAAAATRTATGTTCGATTRTTCACATTAGAACTTGGAGAGGTAGAATCAGCTCCCATAATAGGGACATTATACTCAAGTAATGCCATTTTAGGATGAATTCTATCAATTGTAGTTTCTAAAGTAACACAAATATCATCATTTCCTATTTCCATATAATATTGGTACATACCTCCCTGCTCCTCAACTTCATTCATAGATTCATGTAGGTCTCTTAAAGTTCTAACAACATTAACTTCATCTTGGGAAATTGTATCAAAACAGATTTCATCACCATCAATTGCAATCTGTTCAGGTACTCCATCAATGGGGTTCTTTGTTTTTGATCTCGTAATGTAGGTTTAAAGAGGGCTTGTTTGGTCAATGAGTCGACATAAATGAATAATTTTCTGTAGTGTGCCCGAGAAACTTAACTTAATCTTATTTTTTTTAATTTCTTCAAGGGAATAATGTATTTTTTTATCCAATAGATGAGGGACATCTACGGTCCTGTCTTCAACCCAATAAATGACCAGCCTCATGTAGTCACTGGAAATATTAGTCTTATGATGATTCATAATTTTCCTAACGACAATTTGAATCAAATACTTGTATAGTCCCTGGGGAACATCTAGCATTCTTAAACCGTTCCCGGGAACACATACCTTTTGCCTACATATTTTACTACCATCTCAATCTTTTCTACTTTGGGGATTTTTTTGGAGTTAAAAGTTTCTCCCCCTATGCATGGAATTTTTGTTTCTCTCGCAAACAAATCAACATCTAGGTAAACGCTTTGAAAAAATGGTTCCAGTTCCATAGTCGTGTCATCATAATTAGGTATGGCCATATGTATATTATCATTTTCAAAATGGAAGGGTCCAAACATAAAGTCAAAAACCTCTTCTCTTCTCAAGATATTAAGAATACATGTTGAACAATTCATTATGTCTTTCCATGCTTCAACACACTCTTGGAATTTGTTGACAATGAACTTTTCATCCTGGGAACTATCTGTTTCAATTGTTATGCCCATGGTAGAGGATGCCCCTATTTCAATTGTGGCCTTAGTTCTATGGGTTCAAAATTGAAATATTTTTTTTAGGAATGCACACTAACAATAATGGACACTGAAGAATGGAACCGTGGAATGCACGGTCACGTTGAGGAAACTGTTGGCATGAAATTGATTTTTTTTAAATGATTTAGGGTTATATTGGGATATCTTTCTATAAATCCCTTTCAATAAGAAAAGTAAATTAATATTTATAGATACAATATTATTTATTACAAATAACACTTTTACAAAAATTGTCATGCATTTTTATAAGCACACTCAAGTAGATTTGTAGCATTTTATAATAATGGACTTGAGATTTTTAGAATCAATGAAAACTTTCCATCATCTAAATCAAGGGAAGTACTTGAAGGTTTTATCTGAGCATTGTAACTTGGAAAACAAAAAAATGATTGCCAAAATGTGTCCAGGTGATTTTGAAATCAAAATTACAAACGTTGTCGACTATAATACAAACACACACACACTCAATCTCAAATTAAATGGTAAGAAAGATATATTGCATGCATTTGAAATCAATCATAGGTGTGGAAGATTTACAATTACTTCAAGTTTCTAAGATTATGGGACTCGAACAACAACTCGACATATAAGGTTAACTACATATGTGTGTTTCCAAACAATTTTTCAAACACGGGTTCAGGGTTGTTATAATATATTTCATAGTAGCATCAATCATACACAATGGATCAACATACATTTTCATTCATATTCCTATGCAAACCATTCAAATGGGATAAGGAAGAACCATTTAGGGTGTAGGCCAGCATAGGGCTCCATAACATGTCAAGGGTGTGCATTTTTATAGTGTAGGTGTGCATTTGTCACTTAGTAGATCTGCATATTCCTCCTTACTAGTAAACATTCAATCCCATGCCCTCAACGTACAATTTCAACTTGAGACGTGCATTTTTTCTTCCTAGGGCATGGATTTGTCACTTTTCATGTACTTTTCCTTTTTAGGGCATGCAATTTTCACCACAGCGCATGAATAATTTATATGAAGGAATAGATGTTTCCCTCGGTCTGGCGTGCATTTCAACAAGACCAACTTTACCAATTTGACCTCTTTGTTTTATAAGGAAAATTTTACCCTTTATGCACAACAAAAGGTTTTTTGTCTGAAAACTCTGACAATGTTTTCTAAAATGAAAGCCTAAGGCACAAAATATTTTATGCCTTAGTGTAGGATGGGTATGTTACAATTTCCCACCCATCCAATCCTCATTGTTTGCATTATTAATTTTTCATACCAACCATTTGATAAATAATGGAAGGATTAATTGGGTTTCTATTGTTGCATAAAACTCTAATTCAATCTTGTTATAGTCCCCACATCTAAAAATGCACATTCACACATAAGAAATACATGTTTTTCTTTTAAACTCTAATTTTTGCCCTTGTGTAAAATTCACTCCAAGCTTCACAAAAATTCATGCTGAAATCTTAAAACACCTCCAATTTGAGTGATTCAAGTTATTGAGGGTGTATTAGATAATTTACACTCATGTACATATTTTTATTTTCATTTTCAAACATAAATGTGGCTAATGTGTAAAAGAGGCAAAATCTGTCTTGTAAATTGAAAGACTGAAATAATAGAAAGTGACCTAATGGAAATGAACACCCATTTTTCTATATAGATTCAAATTTAGTTATAAGAGATTTGGGGTGAATATAATAACATTATAAATCTATCTATATCACCCTAACTGCAGTTTCAAATGAAATAGGACTTATATCTTGAACCAAGATTGAAGACTTTTTATAAAATGGAGAGTAAAACTTGTTGAAGTTTTGCAACTTCGGGAAGTCATTATCCACAAGGAAGTACAAGAAGACCCATCTAACCATTAAAAAATCCCTAGGAATAAATTGAAGACCCAAGAAGAGAAGTTGGCCCCACTAGTAAAAGACAAAAAATAATAAAGTGAAATTGAAAACCCAAAATGAGAAGTCGGCCCCACAGGAAAAATATAGGCGCCTGGACATGTATAAATACAGGCAAGGTCATTTCATTTGGACACACACAATTCTCCTTCTACAGTGCGCACTAGCTATTTGCTTCGTTGCAATGGCATCTTCCCATTTGCATTTCTTGGTCTACGTATGCGCTATCTTAGAGAGGCACTAGGCTTGGAGGATCTTTCTCTTGGTTATTCTTGGTCATATTATTGAGGTGCTAGCTCTTGGAAGTGATATACTTGGGAAGGAATTTCTCTGAATGGTATTTTGATATGTAGATGGTGATGTACTAGTAATATCTTGGGCTGAATTCTTCTATAAAAAAGGTTGTTGGTTTTTCTCCCAAGGTTGGGTTTCCCAGGATAAATTCTTGTGTTCTTATGTCTACTGTGCACAGTTAATGTTTCTAGATCTTTTTATTTCCACTGCATTGTTATAGTTGATATTCTCAATGTAAAATTATTCTATGATAATTGTGATATGAAAGTGAATCTTGTTTTTGAAATCATAAGACAATAGCTATCAAGATATGAGAATTAGAAAAAAAATCAACATGGTATCTGAGCTTTGTTGAAATATTGCCACTGCATATTTTTTTTATTAAGACTTGAAATTGTCAAGCTCGTTGACGTATTGAGAATTCGTTGGATCTAAGTCCACCATTGATCAACTTGCCTTTCTCGTGCACATTCACAGCTCCTATTAGATTGTAGTTTGGTAAAAGTTGAAATTTCACCCTAAAACCCACTACGACAGTTGCAACAACATTTTATAAAGATATTTGAGAAAATTATTGGACTAAGTTGGGAATAATTTTAGCACAGACCAAATTGGATTTCCCTAGAACACCTACTGCACTTCTCAGACTGACAATCCATCAAAATTGAAATTTTAGGGTTTTTTAGGCTATTGACATTTTTTATGACATTGAACCTTCTGATTTAGATTTCTGACTTCTTCTTGTTGAGATGATGTATTGTCTTAGATTAGAAGACAAGTTGGATGGTGCTACAAATTTCATAGGTATGCACTTGTATATAAGTTATATCATGAGGGTGTTTGCAGGAGATGTACACTTGGAAAAAGGACATGCGTTCAAGTAGTGACAACAGATCCAAAGGGATCTTAGATCTAGTGCACATAGAGGAATATCATAGAGGAATACCCATGAAGAGAAGTTGGCCCCACCAGTAAAAGACAAAAATAATAAAGTGAAAGTGAAGACCCAAAATGAGAAGTCGGACCCACAGGAAAAAGATAGGCGCATAGACAAGTATATATATAGGCAGGGTCATTTCAATTGGGCACACATACTTCTCCTTCTGTAGTGCACATTAGCCATTTTCTTCATACCAGTTTCATCTTCCTAGTTGCAATTCTTGGTCTACTTACTTATGTGCTATCTTGGATAGGTGCTAGGCTTGGAGGATCTTTCTCTTGGTTATTCTTGGTCATATTATTGAGGAACTATCTCTTGGAGGAACTAGATCTGGGATGACTTTACCTGTATGGAATTTTGATATATTAATGGTGATGTACTGGTAATATCTTGGACAAAATTCTTCTATAATAAAGGTTGTTTGGTTTTCTCCCAAGTTTGGGTTACCCGGGATAAATTCTTGTGTTCTTGTGTCTACTATGAATGGTTAATGTTTCTAGATCTTGTTATTTATGTTACATTGCTATAGTTGATATTTTCAGTGTATATTTATTCTATGATAACTATGATATGAAAGTGAATCTTGTTTTTGAAATCATAAGGCAATAACTATCAAGATCTGAGAATAAAAATAAAAAACAGCAAAGTTGTATTTCTGTAAAATGCACGCCCAAGACGCATATGGTATCCAAATTGAGTAGTTCAAAATGTGGAGTTTGTATTTTATCATGTTACATCTTGTAATACATTTAGTTCTTCATTTTC
>SNQJ01S0142614.1:34985-45729 GCA_010110895.2 Picea sitchensis
TTGTCCTCTCGCTCGCCTGATGATGTTGTAGAATACCCTTCTTGTTAAGGGGGAGTGTTGAAATAATGTAACTGCAAAGTGTATTCTAATTATTATTGTTGTATTATTCATTAGATCAATCCCCTATTGCGGATTGATCATGTCAAATATTGTAAAATACCAAATCCCCTTTTGTGGATTGGTTAAAACATAATTGTAATAGGAAGAATAAGAAGTCATCCCCGGAATATATTAAAGAGGCCTCATAATATATTAAAGGTGGTTATAACCACCCAGATTGAGAAGTCGGCCATGTCAGTGAAAAGACACCTCCACACGTGCCATAGTTGTATAAATAAGGAGGCTAGAGCCTTACTTAGACACAAACTCACTTGTTTGTTTGAGGAGCAAGTTTTAGAGCTGTAGTTGGAGAATAGAGAGAAAGAGAGAGGCGCATTCTTGGGAGAGGAATTTCTATATTTGTTTGAGTTATCTCTTGGAATTGTATTGGCTATCTATAATAAGGAAGTTTTGTTGGGTTTTCTCCCCCATGAGGGTTTCCCATGATAAATGGTGTGTCTCTTGTGATTGTGTACTTCTCAGTGATCTTATCTTATGATATTGTTATCTAGTGAATTGCAAAGAACTCTAATAATAGCTTAAACCTTAACATGGTTATCTAGTAAATTGAAAAGAAACCTAATAATAGCTTAAACCTTAACATGGTATCAGATCTAAGATAAAGAGAGAATCTTTCACTGGATAAACAAAAATATCATTGTTATCGTACAAAAACAATAGGGCTCTTTATTGAAGAGGAATTTCAGCCCAAAAAACATCTAGAAAAGTGTGCCCTAGCCTAGGGAACTCATTGGCACCTTCAGCGCACCTTTTCAGTGGATAGAACTCTCGGAAAGTGAAACCCTAGTTTTCACCAGTACCAGAAAACTAGAAAACCAGAAGTAACAGTCCAGAATTTCGTTGGTCAAGTTTGAAGGGGAAAAATTTGATTTTCTGAAATCTAAATGCACCAGGCTACTCGCCCCAGCCAAGCGCACCTCCTGGTAAGTTAAAAATTAAATTCTGAGCATTATCAATTTTTGGTCATTTTCCTAGCTCCAGGTAAATATGTCTGCAAGAACTAATCTTGTTGACAAGCTAGAAGGTGTATAAAACTTATATGACTGTAAGTATAGGATTGAACTCATTCTTGAAGAGAATGACCTAGTAAGATTCATTAAATAAGATGTACCATAACTTGTCGATGTTGTAGCTAAAGAAAAACACCAAAAGGACACAGTTAGGGCCAAAAGAATCATTGCAGATTCTATTAAAGATCACATGATTCCTAAAGTGGCATCAAAGAAGACTCCAAAATAAATGTTTTATGCCCTAACCAGGATGTATGAAGGAAAGAACATCAATCGGAAGATGAATCTAAGAACTCAACTCAAAAGTACAAGGATGCATAAAAGAGAAACAATTCAGGAATATTTCTCCAGAATATCACAATTCAAAGAATAACTAGAAGAAATTGAAGATACTATAAATGAAGACGAGCTTATAATGACATCCCTTAATGGTCTCACAAGAACTTGGGATGCATTCATCCAAACTATGTGTGCCAAAAAGGAGAAACTACACTTTGGCAGTCTTTGGGAAGAATGTGTTCAAGAAGAAGCAAGAGTAGCTAACCGGGAATCATTGCTATCAAGAGATGAAGATCAAACCCTAGCTACTCATACTAAAGGAGGAAGAAAGAGGTCATACTTACAGAAAGAAACTCATAGGGAGTCTCACCCCCTAAACAAATTCATACATAAAGAATCGCACTCTCCAAAGAGATTCCACAAGTTTCAGAATGGTGGAAGAAGAGAAAAAGATTTCTCATCCTACCAATGTTACCATTGTGACAAGATGGGACATATTGCTAAGAATTTTCTAGCTAGACGAGAAGAATACAAGAAGAGAAACAAGAGGCACCATGCCCATGCAGTTGAAGATGAAGAGCCACCCACAAAGATAATAAATGAATAGATTGAAGACTTTGTCTTAATATCTTCCCTCTCAAGATCTGTGTCACCTGATGAGGACACATGGCTCATAGAAAGTGGTGATTCCAAGCACATGACAGGTCAAAGAGACATTCTCTCTTTCCTCATATAAAATAAGTTTCCCCAGAATGTTACACTTGGAGATGATTACCAATACCCTATCAAAGGAGTAGGAGAATCAAATTACAAACTTGATTTAGGGACCCCAATGAAGATGAAGGATATACTATATGTACCAAGTTTCACAAAGAACTTACTTTCTATCTCAGCTTTAGAATAGAAAGGCTTCAGAGTTTCCCTCATAGATGGAGAAGTTCTTATGTGGCCCAAAGGAAAAACCATGGAAGAAACAATTGTTATTAGAAAAGAAGAAGGTGGCTTGTATAAGTTAAAGGGTCACTCAGAAGAAGCATTGACACATTCCATTGAGAATCCATGTGAACTTTGGCATAGAATACTAGCTCACATCAACTACAAAGCATTACCATATGTAAGCAAGGCAGTCATAGGTCTACCAAAATTCAATGTTGACCATGAAGGTGTGTGCAACGAATGTGCAAGGGGAAAGAACATCAAGAACCCTTTCTCGAAGAGAGACAGTAAAGCAAAAGGAGTCCTAGAGCTCATTCACTTAGATGTATGTGGCCCAATGCCATCAACCTCCATTAGTGGGTATGTATACTATGTATCTTTTATCGATGACTATTCTTGCAAAACCTAGGTTTACTTTTTGAAATCAAAATATGAAGTGTTCAGTAAATTCAAGGAATTCAAAGCCTTGATAGAGAATCTCTCTGAAAGAAAGATCAAGATTCTCAGGTCAGTTAATGAAGGAGAATACACCTCAAAAGAGTTTGCAAAGTTTTGAAAATATGTCGGGATTAAGAGGGAGCTCACCACTCCCTACAATCCTCAACAAAATGGTGTAGCGGAAAGAAAGAACGAAACTATAATGGAAGCAGTGAAGACCATGATCCATGATCAAGATATTCCAATGCACTTATGGGTAGAAGCAACAAAAAAATAGTATATGTACAAAAAACATTGTCCCATAGTGCACTTGGGTTCAAGACCCCTGAAGATATGGTCTCCGGAAAGAAGCCAAAAGTAACCCATCTCAAAATATTTGGCTGCCCAGTATTTGTACACATTCTGAAAGAGAAGAGAACCAAGCTGGACCCTTCAAGAAAGAAGGGAATATTTGTTGGATAATGTGAGGTCTTCAAGGCCTTCAGAGTTTATATACCAAGTTACCATCATATTGAGATCAGCAGGGATGTAACCTTTGATGAATATGCAGCACTCAAGAAATCAGGAAGATGTCATCTTGAAGAAGTATATGAAGAAGAACCCCTGGCTCCCATAGTTGCGGAACCAGTGAGGGAAGTCATAACTTCCCCTGATGAGGAGATTCTAGAATATCATGACATAATAGAATCTCAAGAACCTCCCTAGATGACGATCTCCCACAAGAGAAAGCCAACCTGGGAAAAGGAACTTATTCAAAATGGAGAGAAGTATGGTGCCCCCGAAGGAACCATGAGACAAGTGAAGAAACCCAAGCCATTCTCCAGTTATATGGCTTTGATGTGTGATCTCTTAGAGAAGGAACCTACTTGCTTTGAAGAAGCTATTCAGAAGGAAGAATGGGAAGATGCCATGACAGAAGAATACCAATCCATCATAAAGAATGATGTATGGGAAATAGTTCCCAGACCAAAGAGCAAGGATGTGGTATCTTCCAAATGGATTTTCAAAATAAAACTTGCTACTAATGGAAGTATTGAGAAATATAAAGCAATGTTTGCTTCTCGTGGATTTTCTCAAAAGGAATGCATTGATTATGAAGAGACATTTTCTCATGTAGCCAGATACACTTCAATCAGAACCATCATGGCTCTTGCAGCTAAGATGAAGTGTAAGTTACACTAGATGGACATGAAAACAAATTTCTTGAACGATATCATTGAAGAAGAAGTGTATATAGAAAAACCTCAAGGGTTTGAAGTTGAAGACAGGAAGACTCATGTATGCAAGTTGAAGAAGGTTCTATACGGATTGAAGAAAGCTCCTAGAGCTTGGTATGGAAGGATTGACAGTTTCCTGACAAGCTTGGGCTTTACCAAGAGTAAAAGAGATTCTAACCTTTACTTCAAGGTTATGAATGATGAGCCTATTATATTGTTGTTGTATGTGGATGAATTATTCTTAACTAGAGAAGAAAATCTCATCACTGACTATAAGAAGAATCTCGTTGTAGAATTTGAGATGAAAGACCTTGGCCTAATGCACTATTTCTTAGGCTTTGAGGTATGGCAGAGCCCAGAGAAGATATTACTTAACCAAGGGAAGTATGCAGCTGAAATACTGAAGAGATTTGATATGTTGGAGTGCAAATCCATGAATACACCCATGGAAACAAAGTTGAAGCTCCTAGTTGACACTTCGTCAGAATTGATTGATGCTACATTGTATAGATAGAGAATTGGATTGTTGATGTATCTGATGAACACCAGACCAGATATATGTTTTGATGTGAACACCTTGAGTCAATTTTTGGTAGAACCCAGACGTGTTCACCTGGTTGTTGCAAAACATGTGATGATGTACCTTAAGGGTACATTAGATTGTGGTCTCAGTTATAATGGAGATCATGACTTCAAACTGAGTGGTTATACCGATTTAGATTGGGTTGGAAGTGTCTCTGACAGAAAGAGCACTTCAGGATGTTGTTTCAGTCTAGGGTCAACCATGATCTCATGGCAGAGTAGGAAGCAATCAAGCATTTCTCTCAGCATGGCAGAAGCAAAATACATTGTTGCATGTTCCACCAGTTGTGAAGCCATATGGCTTTGGAAGTTGTTGATAGGTCTATTCGATCTGGAGATGGAAGCAACCATGATCCTGTGTGATAACCAAATTTGCATAAAGATGACAGAGAGCCTTGTGTTCCATGACAAGTCAAAACACATAGAAAACCGATATCATTACATCTGTGATATGGTGCAAAGAGAATCCATAAATCTCAAGTATGTTAGCACAGATGAACAGGTTGTTGATGTGTTGACCGAGCCTCTATCTCATGTAAAGTTTGAGCACTTTTGAGATAAGCTTGGTGTGGTCTGAAAGGACCTCCCTCGAAAGGGGGAGTATTGTTGATGCCAGCCTTGTGCTGAAGATATCCAGCTTCATGTTGATGTTGTGGTGATGCCATCTTACTGTTGAATATTTCCAACTTCGTGCCAATGTTGTTGTGATGCCAGCCTAGTGTTGAAGATTTCCAGCTTCGTGTTGATGTTGTTTAGATGCCAGCCTTGTGATGAAGATTTCCAGCTTCGTGTTGATGTTGATGTTAGTCTAGCCTTGTGCTAAATATTTCCATCTTTGTGATGATGTTGATGTGGTTCCAGCCTCGTGTTGAAGATTTCCAACCTAGTGTTGATGTTGATGTGGTTCCAGCCTTCGTACTATGATGATGTTGATACTCCATCCTTCATGATGTGATAATATTGTTGCTTCAACCTTCGTGTTGTGATGTTGATGATGTTGTTGTTGTTGATGTTGTATAAACCTCGTGTTGTTATTGATGATGATGATGTTACTTTATCCTCACGCTAAAGATGTTGATGATATTAATTTAGCCTCATGCTAAAGAAGAAGATGATGTTACTTTAGCCTCACGCTAAATATGATGATGATGTTACTTTAGCCTTATGTTGATGATGATGATGATGCTACTCCAGTGCCATGATGTGAACGATGATGATGAAAAAAACTTCTGATGATTTATAGATATGTTAGTCAGTGTTCCAGATGTTGTTGATGTTGTTTCCCTCTCTCTCTCCTGATGATGTTGTAGAATACCCTTCTTGTTAAGGGGGAGTGTTGAAATATTGTAACTGCAAACAGTATTCTATTTATTATTCATTTATTATTCATTATATCAATCCCCTTTTGTGGATTGATCATGTCGAGCATTGTAATTGACCAAATCCCCTTTTACGGATTTGTCAAACCCTAAATATATTATGCAAATTGAGAATTCGACCCTCGGGAAATTTAAAGTGGTTTTAACCACTCAGAAGACAAGTCGACTCTGCCCAGCGAAGAGACACCTTTTCAGCATCTATCAGTTTGTATAAATAAAGGAATCTAGTGCCTCATTTGTTCACCCACTCATTCGATCATCCAGAGCGCAATTTTGGTAGTTGCAATTGGAGAAGAAGGAAGAGAGAGAGGTGTATTGCTCAGTAGAGGATATTCTCTAGTGTTTGGTTTATTGTCTTGGCATTGTATTGGCTATCTATATTAAGGAAGTTTTTGTTGGGTTTTCTTCCCCATGAGGGTTTCCTAGGATAAATGTTGTGTATCTTGTGATTTTGTTTCTCTCATTGATCCTATCTAAGCTATGGTTATCTAGTCAATTGAAAGGAAACCTAATAATATCTTAAAACTTAACAAAATTCATCATGCTTCCTTCTTAAATCACCTCGTTTGGTCACCCATTTAAGTCGTTCCCTCATTTTCTTGCAAGAGTGTGTGGGATGAACTTGTATTCCATGTCCTTGCTCCTTCATACCTGTTATAATGTTCAGAAGTGGATGTTGTGCAACGCAAGCCGAGTTGTCTTTGCATTAGTCACACATGCCCCACCTCCCCCTTATTGATTTGCATCCTCATTTAGGGTATTCCTTTTCACTAATACGTTGGCTCTTCGTCTCATTAATAACTATGTTGGAGCTTCTGTTCAACACAATTGGGATTTCACTATGGAGTTTGGCTCGATGGCAAGGAGGGGGTCAAGAAATTTGAAGGTATACACCTCACAATTGGAGTTGGAATTGGAAGACATGTGTACCCTGGTGCAAACTCTGTCGATTCAATTGAGAAATATGTCTGCCTAAGTTCTCTCAATCATGGAAAGTACGGTTCAACAGTGCCAAACCTCATGACAACTGCAGGACAAATTCTTCTCCCTCTAAATCAGTTTGAAGAATTACAGGTGCGTTCTGGTCCAGGTCAACCACCTGGGACAACTCCTGAGTGCTCTATCATTTATTTGTCTCCAGATGTCTTGCCTCATTTTCCAAACCTAAACTTACCAGCCTTGGCGCCCACACACAACGCCTTTGGTATTATTATTGCACTGTTTGTACCTAGGTCAAATGGCTATAAGATAGAGGTCAAACTGGCGTAGCAGGAACCTTTCCCACCCAATGTCACCACGATGGGGAGGTTCTTTCTCTTTAGGGAGGTGAGGCTAAGGGGAGATGTCCCCGGTAACCTCAGGTTTTGAAGAGGCAAAAGTTGAAAGGACAAAGGTAAAGTTCCCCCTTCACAGTTCACCACAAAAACAGACAGTCCTGGCTTAACAGCCAATAATGAAGTGAAACCCCAAAGAAGAACACCTGCCTGGAACAAAGCAACAAAAAACCAATATATATGCAAGCTATGATTCAATCGGTTAGTACTTCATAAGACTATCTGATATCAATATATAAGAAATTATAACAATAAATATTGACAAAATCAATGTTTGTTAATACATCAATGAAATAATATCACTTCACCAATAAATATCAAGATGGTGTAGCAATCAATGTATCCAATCAATCCCTCATTCAATAAATGCTTTAAACACCATCCAATTGCCTAATAAATGAAAGTTGTTGCGTC
Organism: Picea sitchensis; assembly: GCA_010110895.2. Taxonomy (NCBI): domain Eukaryota; kingdom Viridiplantae; phylum Streptophyta; class Pinopsida; order Pinales; family Pinaceae; genus Picea; species Picea sitchensis. Next base: position 42,695 of record SNQJ01S0142614.1, read on the forward strand.
AAGATGAAATAACCAAGGGTGACGTCAACCTTTTAGGGTTAGCAGTTAGTTAGGGTTTCAATTTAGCAAAGGTTTTGAAAGTTTGTTTGATCACTTTCACTCCAATGTCGGAGGCTTAAGATCAGTGCCTAAGGGTTAATGGAGTAAAAAAAAAGTGAAGGATGCACAAGTTGAAAGGAACGATATTTCAAAGGACTAGAGGGAAAGGTTTCAAAGTGTTTCTAAAGCAGGGCCTCAAAGACAAAACCCTAGGGGAGAGAGGCTCACTCCGGTGTTGCTAAAGCAAGGCCTCATGCTCTCTCCTCCTTCATGGCAAATAGCTAGCTCAATGAAAAGAAAAATCAAGACAAGAGAGTTTAAAGAGGGAGAGTGTTGCTAAGGCAAGGCTCTTTAATCAAACCCTAAAAGAAAATGGCCCTAGGTGTAGATAAACTAGGCCTGGGATGTCCTCTTCCTCTTGAAGTTCAAAGGTACGACTAGATTAAGGGAAGAAGAAAGAAAGAGTGTAGCTATGGCTAGGCTCTCTTCTTCTTCTTCAATGGATAAAAGGTTTTTATATCAAGGGACATGAGACAATGACCTACTTGTGTGTTTGTCCCCTAGGGTTTTGATTCATCAATATTTATAAATAGATGCAAGAAATTAAACTACAAAAATTCAATCAAGAAGTTTTGCAGAAAAATACTTACAAATCATCAAGAAAATAACCATGCAAACCCTAGTTGTAAACCCTCCTTCAAGAAAAACACCATAGAATGCCAAAAATCTCCTCCTTAAATAAGTGTACCTTCCTTAGTTCATCCAATAACCCTAATAGGGCACAAAAATCAGACCTCACTAGGAGAGTGAGTGATATGTTATGTCAAAATGAGGCTAAAACTCCTCAATATATACTGTATCAATGACCTTAATTAATTTTAGGTCATAAAAATGGCCGACAAGACTAGAATATTGTTTCTACATTAAATTGTCAAATTAAAACCCTAACTGAGCTGTAAAAAAGGTAAAATCACCTTCAAGGGAGGTGCTAGCCCCTTTTAGGGTAGATGAGACATCCAGGAGCAAAATGTTAGCCCCCTAGGGGCCTCTCCAACATGCCACACGTGCCACTGCTGCCCAATCTGCCTCCAAAATTGAACATGAAGCTAGATGACATCATGGTAAGGATGGGCATGCTCTGAGCCTTCCAAGGCTAGTGTTCCACTGAAAAGGGGTCATTCCCCCTAGGTCGGGCTCTGCCAAAGTGTCTCTGGTTAAACATCCTCTTCTTCTTCAGTGCAAAACCTCAGTCAAACATTGTCCCGTCTCTGCCCCTTTGATGGGGTCTCAGCAACCATCTGATGGGCTCTTCAGCCCCATGGAGGTCTGAATTGATCATCTCCCCATGTGTACCAGTCCAAATGGTACATGTCCATCGGGCATGGTCCTTCACATCAAAAATTATGCCCTCCATGGGCTCATCAGTCACCGGGATCATAGAAATGTTAATCACATTTCATCATCAATATTATCAAACATATGCATAAGACCCTAATACATCAGTCAATGGCTCAAAGAGACTACAAAAACCTACAATACATGACTGGAGAAAAAGACAAGACGTCCTATTGGGCTAGTATCCACAAGAAACGGAAAGTCTCCAGGAAGGTTTCATCCAAGCCATGTAAATGAGATGATGTGGCTAGGGGATGCCAAGACATGTGGGCAGAGTGAGAGATAGGGATGCATAATGTTATCTGTGGGTGCCTTTGTAGAAGGCAATCTATACCCGTCATGGATGCAATTTTGCCAAGCCCATTCTTGCCTTTGTTGTTTTCTTTTATTTGTTTTTTCTTCTTATTTTTATTTTTATTCAAGGCCTAACCAGAGGAAACTGCTTTGGCATGGTGACCAAAGCTGACAGTGTTACCCACAAGTACTTTCACAGAGATGATAAGGTTGTCTCGTGATGAGACCCCATTTCCCTTGGCCATGCAACCAAAGGTCACTGCCCTGGCATGGTAACCAGATGGTGGCAATGTCATATTGTCAGGTACCCATGAACCTAATAGACAGGCTCGTGATGAGACCCCCTATCCTCTTGACCAGGTCTTGTTTTTTATTTTCTAGGTCCCTCTTGTTTCTTGCTGAGAGGCTTTTTATTGCCTTCTCAGGGATCCCTGGGCGAAGCATCTTGAGGTTTTATTTTTTGGATTTTGTCTTTTACCAGCTACTTTTACCTTCTAGGCCTTTAGCCCCTTCTTCCCACGAGATAAGGTGAAACCCTACAAAAAGGTCAATCCAATGCCCGGACAAGGGGAATGGGATAAATGAGTGGGAGATCAGATGAAAAAAGTGGTGGTATGATGGGAGCGGACGATGGCTCTTTAGAAATTCCCAGGGTGGCAAACCCAGACCTATGGGCACAGGCTTGCTAGGATACCCTGTCAATATCCCAGAGCATGGTCAAGTGGGCTAGTGTAATATCTAAGTAGTTGTTAGAGATAAAAGGAATCAGATGCATATATTTAAAGGTTTTAATGATCAAAAGTGACACATACCATGATACCTAGACCAATTACCTCATGGAGAAAGAACCTTCTCTGATACAAGACCAAGCTGATGGTGATGGATGTCGTTGTTTCTAACAAGATGAATCTGATGAAAGAAGAAAAGGATGGGCCCTCCAGGGCCATGCTCAAGTCAATCTTTCTCTCGGTACTCCATGTCTAGGACCTGTGGGCCTCGAAGCATGATCTCCTAGCTATCCCTAGAAATCGTGGATAACATCTGGCTCCAACTCGGGGACATGTGCTCACTGTAGAGTGCATGAGAACCTCAGCATCTCTGGAATAACCTGCAGACCTTCTCAAAATCGATAGAGGCATCAATAACAAAAGTGGGGCGGAAATGCCACCCCAGCATATATAGACATATATATAGACTGAAGTAAAACAATCAATATGCAAATGTAAAGAAAAGTACCTACCTTTACCTACCTGTTGGTCGGATATTCGATGTAGTCAAACGACCAGTGTAGCCAATCCAGCAATGTC
>SNQJ01S0142615.1:0-10517 GCA_010110895.2 Picea sitchensis
CAGAAAGTGATAAATACTCACCATATGAATGGTTAGAGATTATATCCCATTCAGCTGGATCATATCCTGTGGAGAACAGATCCATAATTTTTATTTGGACTTTGGTCTTTGACCGCAGAGGACACTGAGATGCCCAGTGGCCAACCTTTTTGCAAATAAAGCAGTGGGATTGCCTAGACCTATTTATTTGTGGTATTCTTTTAAAGTAAAAATTTCTTTTAGGTTTAAAAGACCTTTGAGGCTTAGTTGAAAAGTGTTTACTTCTTTTATGACAACCACAGTCAGATTTTGACCATTTCTTAGGGGATTTCTTATGTTGAGAACATCCAAAACTAGATGTTTCATTAAAGACTTCGCATACTGAAGAATCAAATCCTAAATGCTTTTTCAAGGATTTTGTTGTCTTCTTTCTCATACACTCATTTTGTAGGGCCGTAACAATTTGTTCTTGCAATCCTGCAAGAGACAGATCTTCTATATCAATTTCTAAGTCTTCTAGTCTTGTTCTGACTAGCTCAGGAACTTTACAAGGCATTGAGGATAAGTATTTCCTCAAATAAGTAGAATTACGAGGATCAGGCACTTTGTACAATAGGGCTTGCATAGTACAAAAATATTTCTGTAACTGGTTGAGGTGGCATAGTTTTTGGCTCATAAACATATCAGCATAATGACTCATGTTTACTCGAATATCACCATAGAACTCATGAACTACGACTTTTATGACTTCATCTATTGGTTTATCATGCTGAATAATTCTTAGTTTACTATTATCAGAAATTCTTTCCTACCAAAAAATCAAGTTTCCAGTAAATCCACATGTTATTCGTAGGGCTAAGTCACTCCATGAAACTTTATCTTTGAATAACAGTTTCTGTGTTTTTGCCCATGCATGCCATCCTTGGATCATATTCTCTATCTCAAGTTTACTTTTGCAATCAACATTTGATACAGGAGCAGTATCAGTGTGTTTGATGGAAGTTTGTGGGTGTCCATCAATATCCATAGGGGCTTTCTTTGATCCTATATACCTGGGATTATACCATTGTTCCCATGCCGAAGTTCTAGAAGAAATTGGTTTAGATTGTTCAGGCTGAGGCTCAGGTTTAGTTTCTCCATCCATTGCTTTAATGGAGAGACATTGGTCAGTAGAAATATGTACAAGAGCTAACTGACTGGCTAAGCTATCTTCTTTAGATTGTTCTATTAGGACTTCTAGCTCCTTTCCTTGTCTCTGAACCAAGGATAATTTTTCATAAGCTAGCTGGCAGATTTCTGCTATCCTTACCATAGTAGGATTTCTTAGACCTGGAGCCAGTTTTTTTAATGTTAGTGCTCTTTTCTCAGAAGGAGGAGAAGAGCTAAAGAATGAAAAAGATGCATCATTAGTAGGAATCAAAACAGGGGAAGCAGGTTGAGATTCTTCTTGATAAGAAGCTTTCATATTCTCAACTGCTTTTTCTAAGATTTCTAGCTTCTCAAGAATAGTATGTAGATGTGTTTTCAGATCTTCTTGATTTTGAGTGATCTGATCAAGTTCTGAATGTAGTCCATTCATGTGAACTTTTGTCTTTATCACATATTGGGCTATATCATCGATATTCTGAGCTAAACACACAGACTGGTAATTTGCATAATTTTGCATCCTAGTAATGTCTTGAGAAGGTTCTGCATCATATTTTCTATATTGAACAAAATCTAGATCTGCTACTAAAGAATTTTGAAATTTTGGGTTATGATTGCCTGTACCCAAATGTCGATATGGAAGCTCAGTCCTTTTTTCTTTACCACTTCTTGGTAGAGGATAATCCATCATTTTAATAGAGGGGACTGCAAGATCTAGGCAAGTAGAATAGTCAGGATGTTGGCCATGATGGTCAACTTTGTTCTGGTATGTTTCAAAATTCTTAGGAAGTGAAAGAGAAGACGTTAGATTTTCTTGAGGAACAGGGTCTTGGGAAGGATAGTTTCCATTGCAGGAAAATCCAAATTTGATGATCATCTTTTGAAGCATCAGAAGGGTTCAAAGGACTGTTATTTCATATTGGTCTTCAGCGTTGCCTCGCTTTCAAGTCTCGCTTCGCTTCGAGGTCGTTGCTCTACGATCCATGTTGCTCCCCGTTTTCTCTAAAAACATCGTTTAGGGCCTCAAAATGGCCCCGAAATTTAAAAACTACTAAAAATAGTAAATTACCAAAATTGCCAGAAACATGTTTTGGGCCAGCTGGAGAAGGTGGGTGGCCACCGATATCCACCTGGATCAATCCTCCCTCCTTAGGAAGCAATGGTCTCCATTGCGTTGAGTTCCAGGGGGAGAGGAAAAGCATTTGTTGAATGCATCTTGGTGACTGTTTGTCTTCTTTGGAGAGGGTCGTTGCTTAGTTTGTAAATCATCCACCGAATCTATTTGCGGTTGAAGTTGCTCAACAAGTCGAGATACATGAAGTCACGATGTGCAAAAGGAATCTTGCACTTTGCTTTAGCTCTTGTTGACACCTTACATTGGATAGAAGGTGCTTGGTAGGAGAATTTTGTAGTGGTTGTAGTGTCCTTTTGTTCCCTTTTGAAAAGAATGTGGAGAAGATGAATTTCGTAATATGAGATACTACCTTGCAGCCTTGTTTAGATTGGGGCGGTGGTTAGGAACTACCTGCAGTATCACATGAGAGATGACCCCCAAAGTAATAATGACACTACAGGGGTCGAGACTCATAGATGCTTATGCATTTCCACATATATGGTTGGCCAAAGAGAGCATCTGAGGACATCCAGTGGGGGAAATCACATAATACCTCATCCTTGAAGGGTTGGATGCCATATGACAATCGACACTACTTACTAAAATGACTACGAAGATCATAGGTCGTCCCAGGCGAAGCCACCCGATGTTAATATGGATTTAGCGGGGTGTGAATTGTTATGGAAGCAATCCCCAAGCTGTTTGATGACCTTCTAAGATGAGGGTTCTTACAGCTTCAGCTATCAACAATGAAATGCAGGTAGGGGTCCCCTTCACCCACATTTGTGAATGAAAAAGGCACTCCCCTCTTGGATATGTTGGTCCTTCTAGTTGAATTGATGCGGTCATGACAATAGTAGTGAAGTCTATGTCGATGATCTATCTTTTAAGCGGTATTTTCAGTCGGTTCTGAATCGAGGTTCGGCTCTAATGTCTTTGATCCTACAAGCCACCAATGACTGTTTTGAGCAACATTCATTGGTGGTGTTATTACCGAGGATTTTATAAAATCCACACCATTTCCCGGTGATCTTTTCTTTGTCTTCCCGTGACCCTTCTTTTCTGTGGCTTGGGTGGTTTTCGGTGTTTGTTAGGGATATCTTTGTCATACTTTGGTTTTATGGATTTCTGAGACCCAAACTCCCATTTGTTACGGTGCCTAAATATATGCTTGATTTTGACAACATAACAATACGATAGAAGCGAGGCTCCAGTGATGAAATGTCGAGGAAATCCATTTCCAGTTTGGATGTATCGTGTAGAGCCTGATATTTGGGCAAATGTGGTCCAGTCTTTGATACCAAGCAGTGCGCAAGGTATGGAAGGTATCGATGAACTTTGGAACTTCACCAGCCCCTCTTGCCTTGATTGTGGTCCATCTCATGTATTATTCCTCATAGTTGCCAACATGGTAGTCTTGTTCCTTTACGCATCCACAAAAAAAAATCCCAAACGGGCTCCGCCCCATATATTCCAGTGAGACTCCCTCTGTGGAACTCATAAAATTAAGGATTTCCACAATGTTTGACATGGGGAAACCTTAACAAGTCGGGAAGAGTGATCTTCCTTGTGGAAAATAACAACTGCTGATTTAACCATTTATCTAAGGCATGCATCTATTGACCTTCAAATACAAGAATATCAAGAATTAAAGCTGTACCTTGAAGAGGTGCCTCCAAAGTGAATTAAGCAGTGAAGATGTGCTGATGCTATCGGCAGTGTTGAAGGATGTGGGAAAAATTCTCCATCATTTTCATCCCTCTCATACTGTAGCTTGCTCAAACAGCTGGCCCGATACAGGATCGTCTACTCCATCATTTTCTTTTCTTTAAGCCATTGGGGTTTCTTGGGTGTCGCGAGGCGGTGTCCTCAAGAGAGACAAGCTCGAGACCAACTTTCTATACTTGGACCTTGTTGGGGACATGCACCAAGAAATAATAAACATTATATTTCTCTGATACCACTAATTCATTTTATATTGATAATGACATGAAGGTATAGATATAACATAGATATAACATAGAAATATTGAGGGATATTGCAAGAGAGACAACAATATAGCAGGGATATAGCAGAAATAAAAGTCCATGGATATCACGGTAATACTGCGATTTCTATTATGGAAATAAAATGCAGGAGGCGTAAAGAGATGCAGTGAAAGACTCACTAGAATGGTAGTAACTTATCTCTAAAGAGATGTAGCTGACTACTGCGCGTAGTGAAGATCACTTACAATGAAGCTTTGAATGCCTTTCTTAATGGCAAAGATGCCAAAACCCTAGACATCCAAAACCTAACCACGGGAGATGAGCGCCAAAGTCATGTGGGCCCGTTTGGGTAAAGTTGGTGCATCAACTTCGAGATTAATAACTTGCATCACGATCTCACGTTTTAGTATGATAGCTCGTTCAAAAGATATATCGAGAACTACAACTTTTGGGTGAGAGCAATCTATGATCCATATTTCTCCCGTTTTCTCTAAAAACATCGTTTAGAGACCTCAAAATGGCCCTCGAAGTTAAAAGCGCTAAAAATATTAAATTACCAAAATTAAAACATGTTTTGGAGCGGTCCGAATTGGAGTGGCCACTAATGTCCACACAGATCTGAGGTTTTCTATGCTATGTTGATATTTGGTTCTTAACTTGATGTCGAGGGAAGAAGCATAACATTGGTTTGTATCAACCATTGCATATTCCAGAAGGTCCTTGGGATGCAATTACTATGGATTTTGTATTGGGATTACCTAGAACCCGAAGGGAAGTGATTCCATATTTGTTTTGGTAGATAGATTTTCAAGATGGCATTTCCTTACCATGTCCGAGAAAACAAGTGATGCACTACACACATGAAAATTTGTTTTAAATTTGTGAATACATGGGTTACCAGTAGTATAGTTTCAGACAGGGACAGTAAGTTTGTAGGACACTTTTTGGAGAACTCTATGGAATAGGTTGGAGACAAAATGTTCATTTTAGCATATCATGCTCAAACATATAGGAAAACTAAAGTGGTGAAAAAAGTTTGAGAATTTTATTAAGGGGTTTAGTCACTTAGTAGGTTCGTCACTCGGATTAGATTATGGCATGGGAAGAATTTTCATTAACAATTCGGTAAATAAGAGCACTAGGAAAATTCAATTCGAGATAGTTTATGGAATACATCCAAGAGGATTACAAAATTTGAATATTTTAAGAAAAATGGAGTTCACATAAGTCTTTGGAGTAGAATATTTTTCTACAAAGATGCAAATAATTCATGATCGATTCAAAGAGAATCTACATGACAATAGCCAAAATTATAAGAACAAAGTGGACCAAAAAAGGAGAGAAGTTCAATTTGAAGTTGGGGATGAATTTTGAACACATTTGAGAAAGGAAGGGTTTCCAAGGGGAACATATAACAAAGTTTAAAACTGAAGAAGATAGGACCATCTGGGATCCTTAGGAAATTTGAAACCAATGCTTATGAGATTGAGTTGTGAGACAATGTTGGATATCACCGATATTGAATGTTGTAGATTTGTATCCTAAAAGGAGAGATGATGCAGGACAACTAAATGACAAGAAGGAGATTCAGTGGGAAGAACAAATTCCTACAGGTGAAAAACAGATGGAGAAAATCTTAGAGTAGAGTGTTGGAAAGAATACTAGGAGGAAGATGTACCATAAATGTTTGGTGAAGTGGAAAGATCACCAAATGGAAGATTCAAGTTGGGTCACTTTGGACTTGACATTTTGGAACATGGAAGAAGAGTGTATGAGCTCATGGACATGGAGCCCATGAATTATTTTGAGCGAAGGAGTATGATGCAGGAACATCTCCATCAGAAAAATAGGTTGAGGGTGGAGGCATAATTCGTCACCTCAGCGTGCCAAAAATTCAAATCGGAATTAAACAGAGGCAGGAACTTGTTGTTGAGATATTTTAGCAATATTGTATTTAAATACCTGTTGTAAATTCTGGTCACCGCCAAAGAATGGAAGAATTTTGTAAAGTCTTACATGATTGTAAGGTATTAAAAATATAGAGTGTCATCTCTTACCTGCTAATAACTCACATTTACTATAACATGAATAAGTAGGTAACCGCTAAAACAACAATGGGATAGAATTCAGATAAGACGGAGAAGAGCTCGAGAAGACCTCCTTAGATGAGTTTGTGTTAGTTATAATTTTTTTTTCAAGGGGTAAGAGTGTTAGATCTGAGGAGTTAGACATACAGAGAGAGTTAGAGAGAGACAATGAAAGAACTATTGCTTATGCAAATACTTCATGAATGAATATATGAGATAAAGATTGATCCAAATGATTGGATGATGTTCATTTCAATGTGTATTTGAATGGATGGTATGTTCTCTATATTTTTATTTCACTATGTTTATATGATGTTCATATATTGAGGCATATATGAACCTATAAAGTGTTAAGTAAGTTTCAATTGTTTTTATTCTAAGAGTCTAGATGCAAAGAGTGCATATTTCCCATAAGGTGTCGTCGATATAATTCGTTGACTCAAAATAAACTCGGGAGGGTTAACAAGAAACTTGGAATCAATGTTGCAGGCTGTAGTCAGAAGTTTCAACTAGGGGTAATGAGGATGCTCGGAGGTGTAAGGAGTGTGTAGTAATATTTCTTTTGAAGAAATATCTAAGTCGAACTTTCTCAAAATATTCAGGATCGCAAAGGGAGTGTGTGGGTGTTGAAATCCCCTCATAGGAGCCATTTATGGAGATAATTGATACATATTTGCATGGGAGAGAGAATTTGTTGAAGGTATGAATTGATGGTTCAGCAGCATGCTCCTGCCGTTATGGCCGACCATTCTAATAGCAGGTGCAGAATTTTTTTGTGTAAGGTGTGTGTGGCGTGTAGAAGTAACAACACTTGACTCTACGTCGACCTTGACAGCCAAGCAGAAACACTTAACCGATGTTCATCTAAAGAGACTAAAGGCACACTTGACAAGTAGCTACACCAAACAATATGACCATAGGCACAAGGTGCACAGCGCAAACATTTAGCGACAAAGTAAACTGACCACCATGATCCTGCCACCGCAGGGTTAGGACGTCCAATACAGATAAGTAATGCTCAAGCCCGGTTCCCATCAATTTTAACCATTTAAGGTCTGAATCTTGTTTTGAGGGAGCATGATCTACATCCAAACATATGAGACCAAGAAACTAGTTGAATACTATCAAGTACAATATAAACAAGAATCACGACTACGTCCTTCACAGCATAGAGACAAGGACTTAGATGTCGACCATTAAATTAATGACAAGGCAATGTCTAAGGCTCATCCAAGAATGAATACTAGCTAGATTCTCCATTGATTTTATTAAGAACAAGTACATTAGTTATAAGGTAGATCTATTTGAATTATTGTCCTTAGTTTAAGGGCCTTACCTCTTGTGTTGAAATTATAAAAGAATTTATGTCATTATACTGAATCATTCTTCATATTCATTATACTACCACAATAATATAAACAAATACAACGTTCTTAGGCTCATGAGTTATCAAGACTACATAGCACCTTTCCAAGGAAGTGTGATTACATTGATCAACAGTAAAATGTTGGTGCACCTTCCACTAAGAGACAAACCCTACCATATGGTAAATATACTAGGCTAACATCACATTGTAACTAAAGGTAACAAGTAACATCCTAATCAAAGGTCCACATATATAATAAGTATATTGTTTAAACAAGACAAGGGTTTAAGGCAATGCTATTTGAGGATGACCTCATAATGATGAGTATTATCCTTTTTGAATGGCATGGTAACATCATAGTAATAAACAACATCGTAATAAAATTAACCATCTAACATCCCATACTTAAAGGAATTTCATCCCATTTTATAAATAACACATCATAATGGAACTTTTCAATTAACCTCACACTTAGAATAGTGATACATATTAAGACCATCTCTAAATGACAAAAGGGCAAGATCTGAAATGATAAATTGACAAGAATAAAAGTGACCATACTTGTAATTAACGTTAATTAAAGGTTTATATATAGATATTTATTTTCTAATCATTTCGATGAATACTTCTTTTATCCTTCATATAATGTGGATTAGAAGTATTATATATATATATATTTTATAATTTATAATTTTTATAAATTTGAGAATAACTGCATTGATTCTTCTCAATCGTTGTAAAAAACATTTGGTATAAAACAATGCATAGTACACGGACTGGTGTACTATGGATTGTTTTATACCTATTTTTTTTACAACGATTGAGAAGAATCATTGCATTCGCATATGACAACTTGTGATATTTCTTTTACACCACACGGTAATAGGCATTATTGTTTTTATCGCCAAAATAGAAAAATCAATGCCATGTAACGTTGACACAAGTACACGGACTGGTGTACTATGCATTGTTTTATACCTATTTTTTTTTACAACGATTGAGAAGAATCATTGCATTCGCATATGACAGCTTGTGATATTTCTTTTACACCACACGGTAATAGGCAGTATTGTTTTTATCGCCAAAATAGAAAAATCAAGGAAGTTCTGAGTTTGTAATAAAAAAATTTGTAAATATATAAGAACTCATATTCCAATCTGGTAATCTAAATTATCAAATTTTTATTATCTTTTAAACAAAATTCAATTTATACTTATGATGATAATCTTTTAGGTTAAGATAACAAGAATCCAATTCATATTTCAAAAACACATTACAATTTCGAATTTATAAATGATATTTCCAAGCAACCTTTGAAGGCAATTTAGCATGCTGGGCAATATTCAATAACCGGGGGCATCTGCGATCTGACAGGCAAGGTTTAATGGAGACACAAGTTTCATGGGGTAAAGCTGCCAGATGGCTTAAATCAATGAATCATAAAATATTTATGAAGATACTTTTTACTGGTTTAGTTTCTAACTGAAGTCCTAAAGGGAAGAAGTAACATAGGTCTAAGTCTTGCCAGACCAACACATCGCAGGGTATTGCGGGACTGTAATAGCATAAGGATTAATGCCCCCTCTCCTTTAATTCCCTTGCTATAATGATGCGCAGTCAACCCTTCTCGTCCAGATAAGGCGCTGACAGCACAGGCGTAAGGTTCCATCGGGAGTGGCAAAAAGGAACTGTTCAATTTTACAGGAATGCTAGGGATTGGAACCACCCGTGGCTGAGAGCTGGCAGGGGCGAATTTTACAGAGTTCTCCACCCAAATTTTTGCAGTAATTAAGACAATGAAATCGCCAGAACACATCCCGACGAAAATAGAGATGAAAACTCAGAACTGAACTTAAACTGAGAGTGCCAGGGAAGAAAAGCTGGCTCGAAAATGCCAGATCGAATTTTCGTCCACTAATCATAAGATGGGAAAATGCCCAACGCCCAAAACAAAATGAACCACGAATTAAAAGTCTGATTTCCATGCAATTCGCAGCGGTAACTAAAAGTCCGATACAAGATGACTTGCCAACACAATACCAATTCGAGATTTTGTTTATTTTTCGAAGAAAGGCAGAGGTGTGAAGTATAGATCGAATGCCGAATGAACTTCGCCACTGAAACACCCCCAATATATACCACCAGCATTTAACTAACAGTTAGTGAAAACGCCCAAATATTACAGTATAAGAGTGCGCCCCATAACAGAGGTAAAACGAATGCCATATACAGTTGCCCCAAAACGCCCCAATGATAGTAAAAACACAGATCAACGCATTCAAGCCCAGATTAAAACCCAGTATCTACAATGCATACCCAAAAACGCCCAACAAAATACATTCTTCTCATGGCCAAAAGAGGCGGTAACAATTTCAACATTGCCAGAACAAACTCACAATAACCTTGTAGAAACGAAATTTTCCGAATATACAAATGACAGAACAATCTCACAATTTCAACATCAATAACATTAAATTGTCGAAAGTAAAAATGCATTATACTTCACCAATTAAAATCATACCATTGCCTTTCTCTTTCCTCGGACGACGTCCTGTGCTCCGTGTCGCGTATCGCTCGCCGACCGTAGAAGGCTCACCGGTACCTCCCAGCCAAACGCTAGGGGTACTCTACTTCCCCCTTAGCCCCCCGAGCCGCAAAGGGGCCACACTAGAACCAGAGATATACTAGCTTCTCAGCTCGCCTCCACGGCTGAGCTACCACTCTAACACAGCTGAGATAAACCCAACTCCTCACAAGCAATCCCTCAAGCCACAATTCGGCAGCGTAACGTTACGCTAACCGTTCGTTCCCTCTTCCTTCTTTTCCCATTCTTTTAT
>SNQJ01S0142616.1:1413-24618 GCA_010110895.2 Picea sitchensis
ATTAGACACAAACTAGAAATAAACAGGCCAAGCATGTCATATTAATGAGAATAATGACAATAGTACTTACAATCGTAGATGCGAATGCGACAGCTTCGTAAAGTCCCCTTCGTCTAACCCTTGCCTAAAAGATCCACAACCTGGATAACAAAAACTTCACTGATCACTCTCCTTTGGCTGACTGTGTGTTTCCTATGAGATCATAGGTTTCATGCTAGTAATTCTTCCCCTTTTCCACCATCATAGAGCCTTCTTATATAGGTTAAGAGGAGCTTAACCTATTGAGTTATCTTTAGAAAAAGTTATGGAACTTCCTCCTTAGATCAGGGATCTCCTGATGAAACCAAGAATTTGAATGAAACTGCCTCCTAATCTTGAAAGATCCTCCCCTTATTCTCCTCAACGGGCCAACTACTGCCTTAGATTAGGCAACACTCCTTCAAAAGGGGCATCAGAGCACTGTAACGCTCCCTGAGAAGCTTGAGGGGAGCGCCAGCACCCTAAAGGTGGGTAACACTCCTTCAGAGGGGGCAGGGGAGCGTTATAACACTCCTGAATCCTTATAGAGGAGCTCCAGCGCTTCCTAGGCTGATATAAGGGAGAGATCACCCCTAAAAACTTTGATCAGAAGCTCTCTTTAGGTGTTAAGAGTTCCTTGACTTCAGTTAACCAGTTCTCCTTCTCCAAACCTAGTGTATGAGATGTTTTAAGTTCCTCCGTAGTGTCGTCGTCAAGGAAGTATTCTTGAACAACGTTTGCGACACTTATGAACAACTTGCGACACTTGCTAAAGTTGTAAGGAAGATGAGACACTTACGACAATTGAGAGGAATATGCGACACTTATCCAGTTGAGTAAATTTGACGTGTAACAGAGAGGATAAGCTCATAGAGCCCTTGTTTTGTAAGGAGAGAGAGATCTTTTTAGAGAGGTATTATAAGTAGAACTCAAGATAGAGTTAGATTAGGATAACTTGAGAGATATGGGACTCTGTTACAGTCCAAGTTTTATAAACATCTGTATAAACACACAGAGATAATAGAAAAGCAGTTTTTTCGGCATTTCGTGTGTTTATTTATTTATGTTAATTTTTATGCTTGTATATGTTGTTCATGTTGTGAATGCGTGAACTGGTGAAGTGTTGTATGAATTTCAATTGTTTCTCATCTTTGAGTTTCTGAGTGCAAGGAGTGCACACAGTCCGCAAGGGATGTGTTGACAGAGGTGAGTTAACCTCAGAGAAGTTCATGAGAAATAGCGTTGAAACCTTCATTAATAGAAGTGCAAGGAGTGTACAGGAAGAGATCTATAGTGAGTTCAGAAGGAGACAGAGTTACTGAACACTTTGTAATGAGAATATCTTCAAGGTGTGCATTGAGCAAGGAGAACGCTAGGAGGGCAAGAAGAATTGCTTTTCAAGAAATCCTTCGGATCTGAGTTTGACGAAATCCCAGAAATGCAAGGATTGCATGGGAGATCAAAATATTCGAGGATATCAAGCTCATAATGGATAACACAAAGAGTGTGTAGGATACAAACTAAATCATAAGTCTGAAAGATCAGAAGCGATAATGCTGCGAGAGAGAAGCGAGACCCAATATAGTTGGGTTCTCAAGAAAAATTTCAAAGGTCGAAACCTTTGAAAACAAACTAAGTAGTCCAAGTCAAGAGAAGTCAAAATCTCAGGAGGAGGAGTGAAAAAATCCATAATATTAGTTGCAAAGATGATCCTAGACCATTATATCAGCATCCAGTGACACAAGAAAGCACAGAGGAAGAACATATCCCATCCATTGGATCCGAGTGTAGAGGCTCAATAATCATTGGATTTGGATGGAGGTGCATGAGCCTTAGCATTGTGCACACACATGAGACAAGACTTGCAAAAGTCCCGAAGTTAGTTGGGACCATCCATCATTTGGGAGGACGCGTGGAGAAAATCCATCAAGTTTAGGCGAAGGTGCTTTGGGAGGAACGAGCGCATAGAAGCTTGAAACACTCGAAGCCTGAAGAGATGAAGAACCAAGAGTTGTCAATCTGCAAAGGGGCACTTGTCAACAAATCACAAGCTCTAGGTAAGTTGTAGTGAGGTTTTATTTGAGAATTGAGATCACCAAATCCCAAAGAACCGAAGAGAAACTAGACTGTTAGATCCAGAAGGGAATGTGGCGAGATATCATGAATTCCAGGAGAAATGACTCATGGAGGATGCAAAGGATGAAGGTTGAAATCACCGAAGCCCAAACATTGAAGTATCTAGCAGTCGTCGATCCACAGGAGGACAAGTGTCATTGGATCGTAGACTCCGAGTAAAATGTTCGAAGGAAAACTGAGTGAAGGTAAGTTGAAATTTGATATTGTTGAATGTCGAAGTCCTGAAGCAGACGATAGTCATTGATCCAGGTTGGATAGGTGTCACCTGGTCATGAACTTTGGAGTATTGTGCTCTGGGTTTTTTATGAAGTAGTGTTTCAGAATATCCCAAAGTGATGAAGGATGAAGTGGTTAAGGGTCGTTGATCCCATAGGGAGCACATGGATCATTGATATGTGAAGGGATGTGTGGAGGAAGGAGATTCAGTCTGTTGTATAATCGTTGGATCAGGGAGGACAGGTGTCAAGAGATATAACACTCTGAAAAGATTCACTTTAGAGGTTTGTGTTTGTTAAAATTTGTGAACGCCGAAGGCCGAAAATCTGAAACGATGAGATTCATCGATGTGAAGGTGGACACACAATGCTAGATCTAGGAATTCAGAGGAAAGCGAACAAAGGAAAAGTATGAAGACCCAGAGAAGATATCGGTCGTTGATCAAGGAAGGAGCCGTAGGGCCATTGATTTGGTTGAGGAGGCCAAATTCCTGAAGAAGGAGCAGAGGCGTTGATTATAATGACATGTGGCTAGAGATCAATCCATTTCAGAAAAATCTCTTTAGAGGAAAGGGAGGTTTGAAAATTGAAAGTCCCAAAGGATGGATTCGCAGAGGATATCCTGGCCGTAGGTTCAAGGAGACATGTGGTAGCAGATCATTAACTTCGGAGGGTTGGAGTAAAGAGGTAGCGAGGGTTCAAGACTTCAAAATTTCAAAGTCTGGAATCACGAATAGATCTCATCCGATTAATTCAGAGGAAGAAGATCTGGTTTGTAGGATTTGGAGAGGATATATCTGAACCATCAATCTAGAGGTACCATCAAGATCGGTATATCGACGGTCTCGAAACATTTTGGGGGATTGAAGGTGCGTGAGCTTTAATAGGGAATCGTGTGGTCACGTGAGAATGTATCTCGAGGACCTGGGTGTAAGGAGGGGGGATAATGGAAAGGGGATAGCACCCAAGAAATGAAGAGCACCCAGAGCGCACAAATAGAGGGTGTGGGTCTCACAGGACATGTGCACAAAGAGGAAAAAGGGGCCTATGTATAGCTGAATTGGGTTCAAAGGGGAACCCAAAGAGTCGTTCTATCTCAGCAATTTAGAAATATATAGAGACCGGAAGGTCGAAAGACCCTGCTGAGGTAGGGGGGCTGCATCAATATGTTCACATAGATGATAACTCTACAAGACATACATGATTGGTGGGAGCAAAAAATAAAAAGTTACATTAAGAACTATGCAAGAAGAAATAACCTAATGCTTGCAGAAGCACACTCGCAATTTTTCTCGGAGACCCGTGAAATATTTTTAGAATCTATATCGAAAGCCTTGTTTGAGTACATAAACAAATATGGTAATGTGTAAATTAACACCCGGAAAAAAATTAACTCTCAATCTTAGAAACGAGGTTCGAATGAATCTGCATGAGGGAGTCGAAATAATTGTTGAATATTACTTCATCGTCTTCCAAGATGTCACTATTGTTGCTATCTTTTTTATATTTTTTATTTCCCTTTTGCTTTGACTTCTTGGATTCTTTTAATGCTACTTATTTTATACTTGGATTCTACTATTCAGTTTTTATTTCATAGGATGTAAAAATTCCATGTAGTTGATCCATGCTTATTGAGTCTAGATATTGTCTCTCTTCTAGTGTTGAGATCTTAGGATCAAATCTTATTGGAAGAGATATTAGTACCTTTTGAACAATTATAGATTCATCAATTGCTTCTCCCAATCCTATGATTGCTTTCATTGTTTCATGAACTCGTAAGAAGTAAGTTGAAATATTCTCATCTTCCATTAGCTTTAGCTGGTCAAATTGACCTCTGTAAGTTTGAAGCTTTGTTGCCTTGACTTTTGCATCTCCTTCATAAATATTCTGAAGTTTTTCCCAGATATATTTAGTGGAGCTTCAATGCATAACTTTGAGATATACCAAATCACACAGACCATTCAGAAGTGCATTTGTGTCTTTTGAATTATTTAGACCGAGTTTCCTTTCATTGTCATTTGTTGGTGGAATTGTTGGTTCTTTATATCCATCTACAACTGATTTCCAAACCTAAAATCTTTGTTCTTGTACATATATTTTCATCCTTCTAATCCATAATGAATAATTATGTCCATCAAACTGTGGTATTCCATTTTTATACATATTGTTTCTTTCCATGATCTACCTTTCAGTGGTTAAACCGATTTCTGAAGGAACCTCCTCTAATACCAATTGTTGGATTACTGAGAGGGGGGGCGAATTAGTAATAGAGTTTTTTATTATTTTAACCATAGTATGTAAGTGTTATTTATCTTTATGATCAATATAACATTAACATACAATAAGTGCAAACTAAATAAACCATAAACAATGAACAATCACACACATGAATAGTACACCAATATTTTTACGTAAAAACCCAATGTAGGAGAAAACCACAGAATGATTTTTCTTATATGTCTTTAAGAATTGCATTCATTGAAAGCACCAACTTCCTTTGTTTTACAACTACAATAGGAAGGATGCTCTGACCCCCTATATTTTCAAGCTACAACCTGATGAAATCTCCAACTCCCCAATTATCTGGTTACAACGCGAAGGAGGCTACAAACTCCTATGTTCTTCGGCTACAACCAAAAGGTCGATACAACCACATTTCCTTGCCCCATCCTGAGTTCCTGAAATATAACTAAAATTTTGAAACCACTACCACATTGTCACTCTGAGATATATGACTCTAAAATTGTACCAATATGTGCCAACAACTTGTAACCAACCTGTACCTGTATTCAATGTGTACCAAAAAAATTCCAATAGGTATCCAACCTTTATGTTCTACAATGCACATATGTACTCGCCCTTTCTATACTGTGACACACGTATGTATGCAACTTTTCTATACTATAGTGTGTGTGCTCCTTATGAAAAATAGGGTTTTCTCTTTCCTGAAAAAATATAACCCTTTTCTTCCTCTGTCACATCAACCTGCAACATGTCACTGTGTATAGACTGTAGTTGTTCCCTATGCATACATCCTTATAAAAATCCCTTAACCAAGTGCATCTATATCTCTCTAGTCATGTACCATCTAAGTGTGTATAATCATGAACAATTATAATAACCCTCACATAGACTGGACATCAAACCCTAACTAATATACAACCTCTCAATGCATCAAGCACTTCAAAAATACAACATCTCAACCATGTACAACAAAACCCCTTAACCATATGCCAAGAAATACAATATATGCCTCAACACTAAGAGGATGTACCAATGATAAATTATACTAGCACATTATTTTTGTCGATCTGACTTATACACTAAGTCCCATTGAATGAATAGCCTCTCTAGGGAAAATCCTCAAACGCCCATAATCATTTCTCATGTAGACAATAAAATACAACTACTTGTAGAAATACTACATACCTTTTGAACTTGTAGACAGATATGTTCTACCCGATCACTGTAGACCTTCCTGGGAGATTTCTTTCAGACTCTAGAGACATGGAATCTTCATCTTCGCAATTTTTTGTTTCTTTTATCATAAGTACACACCTTGTTATACTGAAAGATCACATACATAAGAGCCCTTTTCCACTGTAGCCTGCATACACCTCAAAAGCTATGGTTTTTTTCAGCATTTTCTCTAATTCTGAAACTTTTGTTGTCAACCCTTCGTGCTACCTCAGACTTGTGCAAATTTAGATGTATCAGTGAGTACCTACAATAAACCTTACACAATAATAGGTATTCAATGTGCTCAATAGGTGCTAATAGGAGAGCCTTTCTCTCTTATTTATACTTCCATGTAGCTTCCTCAAGGGTTTACCTTCTAACCAACTTAATGCAATTTCCTTCTTTTAGGGATAACCCACTTCTAACCACTTGTCCACCCCTAACCCAATTTTCTACAAATAGTAAACTCTCCACCTCTAGTTGCAACTAAATTATTTTTAATAATTTTCTTATTGAAACAAATTAACCCATGATTAACTCCTAGTTTCACCCACTTGAGTAGTCAACTTCTTCGAGGAGATTCTAGAATAATTTGACTTCTTTGACCTTCTAGATAACTTATGAGGTTTCTCCAACTTCACAAGGCCA
Source organism: Picea sitchensis (assembly GCA_010110895.2). Taxonomy (NCBI): domain Eukaryota; kingdom Viridiplantae; phylum Streptophyta; class Pinopsida; order Pinales; family Pinaceae; genus Picea; species Picea sitchensis. Next base: position 7,890 of record SNQJ01S0142616.1, read on the forward strand.
TAACTCTATAACTGTGAGGAGTTATGTGACGTTCCGCATATCACCGAAAATGGCATGGCATGTATTATCCATCTACAATAGTTTTACCTGCAAATAGATTAATCTTCATAACATTATACATCAATCAAACTAAATTCTCTTAACCATATTGTTGGGGCTACCATAATTTTCTAAAGGACTTGTTTCAAGGGTTGACATCAATGACAATGAACCCAATTAATAAAAAAGTGAAAATGTGTGAGATCAGTGAGATGAAAAAAAAATCCACATCCAAAAACATTGTCACTGCAAGCAACATTGGAAAAACACCATGGCCTAGAATTTTCCACCCGAATATCACCCACATATACCATCGACTATTCTTGTAAAAGGTTAGAAAGCTCAAAAAATGAGTTGATATTGTTGGTTGTGGAGCTTGATTATCTTCCTAATTCAGAGGTTTGTTTCAGCCATGCTTGGACCCCATTCCCTAATTGGGGGGTGTGGGGGGTCTTCATCCCGCCAAAAACAAAATTCGCTAGTGGGGTCTAGGGGGGGCAGAGACAATTTTTGTAACCTCCCCCTAGCGGGGGATTCGGGGGCAATGCCCCCAGATTTTTTTTATTTTTTTTAATTTCCTTGTAAAATATTGTAATTATGGACAGTTCATTATAAGGTCATATATTAGATGGTAGAAGTTATTTTAGGTATTTCTTCCCTAGAAGGAAACCCTCTTTTATGAGGGAATTGTATAGTGGTTGTGTATTATCACGAATATTTTAATCCGAGAGAGGAGACTATCAGAGAAAGAAGAGGAAGTTACATCGACTGTGTTGTAGGTTGTATCCTTTCATTTTATTAGATAATAAAAAGGAAGGACTTGGAAATTTATCTGGTGGACATAGCCCAAAATGGGTGAACAACATATAAATGTATCTCTATTGTATTGTGTATCTTTTGTTTTTTATTTCAAAAATTGTTTTATTTTATTCCTCCATGATCCTGTTTTTCTAAGAAATATTTTGAAAGGTGGTTAAAACTTGTCTTCAAACTCAACAGAGTTCTAATCCAACCAAATTCACTAGAGAACCAAATAAGGAAGCATCATAATAGGTTTCAAGTTTTTGTTAGTGAACTAACCAGAAAAATAGCCAACATTAGTATCCTTGTCCCATAAGTATGAGAGATCCAGTTTACCTTCAATATCTAGCCAAATTTGTTGTGAGCAAGTATAGTTAAGAAAACGATGAGTACTTATTTCTTCACTACTCCTGCATAAAAAACAAATATCATTCCCTTCTTTGTTCTTTTTCCTTAATAATTCCTAAGTTAGAACCTTGTTATTAAGATCAATACACACAAACATAATAGAATTTGGATGATATTTTACCTTCCAAAATTTCTTCCACCACTAGACATCATCATTTTCCATGGGACCAAAAAGAGCATCATGGCCCAATTTGGTTGAATAGTTTCCTCCAATTGAATTTCTCCCCCAAACAAGTTCATCCTCACTATTACTAAGTCTATTATGAGCCCTTTCAAATGTTTCTGTGAAATTGGTCCATTCAATGGCCCAATCCCGTACCAGATTTAAATCATTATCATTCATCCAACCTTGATCCCAAATGGTAGTAGTAGTTGGATTTGACATTAATTTTAAAGTATTTTTCCCTATCATTTGAAAATAGTACATAAAATATTCAAAAGTAAGTATCCTTCGATCACATCCCATAATGCCATCAACACCTACCATAACTTGAGATCCATAACCAACTTTCCACGACAAAAAGGATATGATCACTGGGAAAGCCAATATTGAGGATTTCCATTGATTTGATACATTCTAGGTGATTTTCCTTTCCTTCCTTAGCCAGTCCAATATTATGCCAATGGAAATGTACTTTTGTATTAAAATCCTCCTCCACAGACTCTCTTTGGTGATCATATTCCACAAAGGCTTGGTGATCATATTCCAAAAATGCTTAGCAACGAGTGAATGTCAGAATATATGTACATCCTTCAGTCCCCAACCTCCTAGAGACTTTGGAGTTTCAATTTTTCTCCAATTAACCTAGCGAGTGCCTTTATATTCACTACTTCCTTTCCATAGAAAATTGAAATAGAACTTCCTAATCGTATTCAGAATTGTTTTTTTGATATGGGCCAACGTATGCTAGTACATAGGAATAGCCTCCAAATAATAATTGAACAAAAGTACATGACATCCTCTTGAAATCCACTTTTTGCACCATCGTGTGATTCTATTTTCCACCTTTCTTATCAACCAAATCCAATAAACCTTCACATAATTGTTTGGTTTCAAGTGGAAAACCAGATATTTAATACATGTATTTATGTAAAAGGATTGAAAGGGTAGGTATTTTTCAACAACATATCCAAGTCCATCAGTGATATTATAAAACTAAAGTGCATATTTGGTATCATTAAATTCCATCATTGTAGTTGATTTATAAAGAAGGATAATTTTCATGTATGCATTGAATTCACGTCAAAAAATGAAACAAAAGAGAAGCACATAATCTATATAGTATATGTGTAAAACTTTCCCACCTAAAAACACTTATACCATTAACTTTTCTCTTTCACTTGGAATCATCCAGTGATTTACTAACACCTTATACCACCAGAAGAAATAGAAAATGAGAAAGAACACAACCTTACCTCAACCCCCTATAAGACTTAAAACATCAAAATAGACACCATTAATTAACATAACAAAGGACACAAAAGAAACACCGACCATGATTCATTTCACTATGGGAAAAGAGAAACGAATATGAAGTAACACACATATTAGATAAAGACGAGAGACCCTATCACATGCCTTCGACAAATAGAGATTGACTGCAATTGCAAGATCTTTGGAGAGTTTTATAGAAAAAGGAGATTACCTTCAATATTTCTACGTTGTTAGCACTAGTAGTCTCCTTGAAAATATCCTTGAAATGTTCAACTCCAATATCTACCGACTCCTTAAAACCTCTCAGCATTTTTTCCTTCAAAGTTATCCATCTACCAGATAGTGTTAGTATTCCTCCTGTAGTTAGCAAAATTTTGAAACAATTTTGTGTTCTGGTCATCGATTTCAATCCAAGTTGTCCTTTTTTTCAAATTCCAAGCCACCTCTTTATCCATTAGTAATTTGGACTGCATTGTTTCTAAATATTTTAGTTCCTTTATACCCTCCTCCTCAAATATACCTTCAACAAACTTTTTGACCAAAAATTCGAATGGTTTCTCAACCTCTCCCAATTGAGCATCTCTCAATCTAAATATGTAAGGTACCAGATGTATTATAATGAGAAGAAACACAAATATCACAGAAAATACCAACGGAACAACAAAATAATGAGAAAAAAAACACCAACAATAATACCTTTGTTGAATGAAAGAAATGTTCACTTGCCTCTTCGAAGGGGAAACCTCATGCAGATAAGATCACTATTACAATAATTCTCAAGAAAATTCTTTCCCATACTTTCTACTCATATTTATACTAATTCTATATTCTAAATAAAATTCTAGAGGAATATCTTTCTAGAAGCGGAATTTTCTATTAAGTCTTCTTACATTATGTTGGCATTGTGCATGGTTTGTAAGACCCTAGGTTCAATTTTTATTTAACCAAAAAAAACCACCAGACATCGACCCTTTCAGAATCATCTACTTGCACACATTTTCCTTACTCAGGATATTTACCAAAATTATATCCCAAAATTGCATGTCCAATGGCCCCCCAACACTCACTTGTGGCTTGTCCCGAGCCACTCAGGCCTATTACCTACTATTCCATGTTGCAATGAAATTTTGGGAGGTTGTCTTCGCTACCTCCACTTCCTTGATTATTGTGGCCTATGTTTCTACTATCTCCTTGGACCCCTATGTAGTCAAGCCTGTGATTTTTTCCTCTACTTCATATGCTTCATGTTTGACGTTTCCCTACACATTGACCAGTTCCCCTATTATCCTCATTACTTATTCTTGTAGTGGTTCCAATCTCTTTTGAAGGATATTGTGTTGATCCTTCAGCTTCTCTACTTCCATGTATGACTATACTTGACCCAAAATTGATGTCATAATCTCTACTAGTGGAAGAGTCATTATTTTATCTGAAGATTTTTGCACTCTTTCCTATGCTTCTCTTAATCGAGCTTCCACAACCTTCATCTCAGGATATTCAACTAACTTTTTTCATATCTATGTGCTCTCCTCATAGAGTTTTGCACAATTTCCCTCTCCTTTCTTGATATTGGTGACTTCTTTTGTTGCCATTTTTTCCCTTCTTTCTCGCACTTCCGGTGGAATTCCTGGCATGATATGCAATTGTAAGTCCTTAATCTTCACTTTGAATCCCTTGATGACCTTAACGATCTTTAACACTTGTTACTCCATAGTATCTTATACCACTATGGGGACCTATGGAATGGCCTTGTATAATTTTTGGACAACTGCTTAGGATTTTTGTGCTATACCCTCAACTTCATCCTTTTCCTTAAGGGATTTCTTCACCCTTTCTTTGTCCTATGTTTTATCCTTCATGACCCCCGCTACTTAGAATTCAACTTCATTCTTTTGTGGGAGTGAAGCTTCATACTGTTGTTGTAATTAATCTCTTTCATCCATCATTTTGATAATCTTCTTCTTTACTTCCTCTCTTTTGTTATTAATCTATTGCAGTAAGCCAATATGCAAGTCATATACTCTTTCTATTGGAATCCTTGATACAACTAGGTTCATATGTCCTAGTGCATTTATCTATTGTTGCAATTAAGACATAAGAATTTCCAGTGAATCTCTCTCACGTTGTAGTATCCAATGCCTAGTTGTTAACTCTGTCAAGGCTAGATGTGCACTCTCATCTTTTTTTACTGGAATACTCGAGGGTCTTGCCTTTGTTTCGATCTGTTTGGTGATGTGCACTACTTCCAACATTTGTTGAAGTGCTTCCAGTTGATCCTACATTCTTTGTTGTCGTTCTTCTTATTTTCTGGTGGCTTCATCCATTATTTATTCCACGACATCCTGGACCTAGTAGCCTATATAGTGCATATCATCATCATTCAATGCATACACAAGGATTTATCTATGTTCCTTCGTCTTCTTGTGTTGCCCTCCTACGGGTTATTTCCCTGTTTCCTTCCATTTTTTCCCTATTTTTGGGACTGTAGGATGTTATTTTATTGTGGATGGACCATCCATATCTCCCGTGCCATTTTTTTTCTCATCATTTGGATCCTCATAAATTTTATCTTGCTCTTCTTCCTTGTCTCCTTGCTCTATTTTCTATGTTGGGATATTTCATTCTTCTTCCCTATCATTCACTATAAAACACACATCCTCTGTGGTTAACCTGTAACTGGTGGGCAACCACTAGCGTTATTGGTCCTTCTTGGCCTGCACATACATATGGTGCATGAATGAATTAAACCGTGTGATAACCTTATATGTTTCTACTGTCTTTGTTGATATGTGTGGTGTGTGTATGTGTAACTTGATATCTAATAGTATCGAAGTAGAAAAAGAATATGACGTTGTTTTCCACCTATCTTCTCTTGTTCTTCATATGCCATAAGTTGGCATACCTTCCTTCCAAATTTCCTCTACTATATGTACCCATGTGTTGATAGTAAGCTAGTTCCTGCCACCCTATAAGTGCAATAAAGATAAACAACCAAGCATAATGGAATTTTATTCCCTTTTCCTAGGCCTCAATGAAAACCTATAAAAATTGGTTCACTAAGAAGGTGGCCCAGTTCATCTAAACCCCTCCACATAGTTCTCTTCACCTATAATGATTGCAGTTGGTACTTCATATTTCCTACATGTGTGCAACAACTTGTAGGGTGATACCTACATTGCAAACCAAACATTGGTTCCCTTGATGTTTTTCGCATCGAGTCCCCTCTTCCCTCTCAATGTATGGAATTTTTCCTTCACTAACTCTGAGAGGGATTGCTCCCCTACCTTGTTAAATAAAATGGTCGGGTCCTCATTAGCCTTTGGTAGTCCTTTATTGCATGCAATCAACATAATATCGATTGATATTGGGGGATCAATTGAGAGTGTCCCACTGTGGACACAACTGAGCAACATATTCACACGTGCATTTATCTCCAAACTTCACCCAAAATGTGGAATCTCAAAGAAGTTTAATATACCTTCCTTTTCTAACATCGTTTCCCACTCCTGTGTCTCCAGTAGGATTTCTCCTATGATAGGTATTCTCCTTGTGTGCAAATATTTTTCCCTGGCCAACTCTGAGAATTTGTTTTCATTGGTGATGTCATGATCCATGAATTCAATACCTACAATATTTTTTAGCATCTCTCCTTGAAGGCTTACCCCATGCAGAAATGGTGTTGTCCCCAATCGATACATACCATTGGTGAGTACGCATATCAGTGGTGCATTATCCATCCTTGGTGGTATATAATCTCTTTGAAAACTCTCATGTGGCATCGAATCTAAAGATTCGGCTACTTCCTCGACATTTAGTGTCTCTATTGGTCATTTTTCTTGTTTTCGAGCTACTGTAGATGGTGCTCCAACTTTCGTAAGTGCCATTCATCTTTTGTGAAGGATTCTTGGACTAACTATGTGTCTATTCTCTAGTAGTTTTATCTCATCTATGGTGCTCTCAAATTCACTCTACTTCACTCTATTTTTCTCTCGTTTGCATGAAACAATGACTTAAACTTCACGACCTTCTATTGTTTTTGTGTTTTGTTTCCAACTGGACATGTCTCATCCTACCTTAGCTACCTTGTCCAATCCACCAACGTGGTTGATGAGTTGTTAAATAAATTCCTCTTTATTACCAAATATTTCATGTGATTTTTCCCTCGTACTACCAATCTGTCATGATTTCCGATGGATTTTACCATTTACGATTCTACAACACCTTTATGACATGTCATTCCTGCTTCGTATCCATCGTTTCTGTGTTTTAATGCTTCCAATGGTCTTGTCATTTTCAAACTATGTAATGGTTCTTTCTTTTTCATTTGTGTGCTTCACAGTCTTTTCTCTTCTTTATATTATTGACGTAGTTCCATTCTAATGCATGACAACCATTCCTTCTGCACAATCTCCAAGGCCTTATACTATGTAATCTTTTTCCTTCTTCTCTATCTACTTTTTATTTGATTTTCTTCCTTTTTCTACTTTTTATTTGTTTTTCTATTTTTTTCCCTCCTACTATGGTACAACTACTATAATACATGTTTTTTGGCACAACCCAAATTACTACGGAAACTGTCAGCCATCTCTATAGAGTTTCAACAAACTTCCATTCACCATTCCTCCAAGGACTTCTCCATTTAGGGGTTCCAATTGTGCAACACTTGTCTCAGTTACATGTTGAATCACATAGGGTCCTAACCAGTGTATTCTAAAATTCCCTGGATGTTTCATGAACTTGATGTCATAGAGTAGTATGATATCTCCCACTTGAAACTTTTTCTATTTGATGTGTCGATCATGCCAAGCCTTATCTCTAGCCTTCTGAACATGTTGATGAAAACCTGTGACAAACCGATCTTCCTCACGTTGTACTAACTATTCCAATCTCTCCTATATTGCGGTAGTGTATGATATCTCAGTGATTGTTGCAATGTGCAAGCTAAGTAGAATGAAATCCATTTGAATCACTGCTTACCCATAGACCAATATAAAAGGTGTCTGACCTCTCAACTTTTAACTTGTTGTCCTATAAGCCCATAACATTGTAGGAAATCTTAAATCCCGATCATCTCTCCATACATTATAAGTTTTGGTCAAGGTATTCTACAAAATTTTATCGAAAGCCTCCACTGTTCTATTGGCATGAGGATGATACAGAGTACTCTTTTGATTATCGATTTGGAAATCCTCAGTCAATGCTGCAATTTTCTTATTCAGAAAGTGTGTGCCTTGATCACTGACTAATATGCACATAAATTCAAACTTTGTGACTATATTCTCAAAAAAAAACCTTGCAGTAGTCTTCGTGGTGCAATGTGTAACTAGGGCTTCTTCTTCCCATCTTGTCAAGTACTTTGTTGCAATGATGAAGTACCTTTCCCCTGATATTGTTTCTTTTGGATTGATTGTTCCTACAAAGTCTATGACCCATTTATCAAATTCTTGTAACGTAGCTTGTGTATGTAAAGGCATGTCATCCCTTCTAGATGGATTTCCCATGATTTGACGTACATCACATGACTAACAATATTCCTTCGCATCTTTGTAAAGTGTAGGACATCAAATCCCTGCATACAAAATATTTTGTGCATTTTCTCTCTCTACATAATTTCCTCCTACAATCCAATCATATGCTTCCTCGAGTATCATTGGTATTTCATGTTCCAACACATAGCATCTCAATATTCCATCTGCACCCTATATAAATTCCATACAATCAACTGATAATATGTTTCGTTTACTATGAGTTGTTTCTTCTGTGCGACTGTCATCTTTGATGGATACATGATCGTACTTGGAAAATATACGATGTCCAAGAATTAAGCATCCACCATACTTACTACAAAAAATTGTGCATCTGGTAAGCTCTCATCTAAATTGCCTACATCTTCTCCTGATAGCATGCATGATAAATGATATGTCCCTGCATTAGCTTCTCTAGTTTCACTATAATCTCAACATTATATTCTTCGAACAAGAGTATCCACATACATATTATCACCCCCAACATTGGCTTATTGACCAAGTATTTTAATGTAGAATGCTCTATGTACATCTTAAAGTGAGACCCCAGTAAATAATGTCTGAAATTTTGTAGTGCATATACCATTTCCAATCCATCTCATTCCATGGTACTATAATTCTTCAATGTTGTGGAAAATTTCCTACTTGCAAACGCAATTGGGTGATCTATGTCTCCCTCCCCTAGTTGAGATAGTACTGCACCTGATTCTATGGATGATACGTCTACATGTACATGGAACTCTTTGTTCCAATCTGGAAAGATCAAAATCAACAGAGTTACTAATTTCTATTTCAACGTGTCCAACCCCTTTTGACAATCCTCATTCCATTGAAACTTTGCTTCCTTATTCAATAATGTTTCCATCGGTGTTTTGATCTGCACGTAGCCTTAACAAATTTCCTGTAATAGACTGTATGAACTAGAGTTTCCCTCACCTGTCTAACTGATGTAGGTGGTTCTAACTCCAAAATGACTACAATATTGGTTGGATATACTAGAAATCCCTGTTTGCAGACTACATGTCCCAAAAAATTTCCAAACGATGTGCAAAAGATACACTTATTCAATTTCAACGAAATATGACACTATCTACACCTATCCAACATCATCCTGAGTAATTCTATGTGATCCTTCAGTAGACTGAAAATAGCCCAATCATCCAAGTACACTTCAAGGATCTTATGAATAAATTCCTTTAATGTTGCTACCACAACTCTGGAAAATACTTCCAGGGAATTCTTCAGTCCAAAGGGCATTACTCTATACTGATAACTCCCCCACTCTACCATGAAAGTGGTCTTGTGTCGATCCTCCTATGCAATTTTTATCCAATGGTACCTAGAGAATCCATATGAAATAGAGTAATGTTCTTGTCCTCCTACATTCTCTAGTACCTCATCCATGAATGGTGTTGGAAATGGATCATGTAAACATGGGCCATTCATCTTCCTTAGATCCATGCAGATCCTAATTCCTCATGTATTTTTTTCCTTCACTACCATTGGACTAATCCACTCGGATTCTTCTACCAATTAAATAATTCATGTGTCCAACATCCTGTCTAGTTCATATTTCACATTCTCTTTGTACTTTGGATTTAACTTGTAAGGCCTCTGTCACACTAGCTTAGCACCTGGTTTCTATGGAATTTCATCCCACCTAAGTTTCCAACTATCCCCTTCATTTATGAAAATGTTGTCAGGAATAGGTCTTTATATTCTCCCAGTAAGTCTGTGATATTCTCTATTGTCTCATCACTCCAATAATCTCCTATCTGCAAAAACTTGGGATTTTCTGTCCTCCCATTGTTTACCTTCCATGTCTTTATCCACTGTGTGTATGCAATGAACTAAAGATCTGGCCCTTATACTACTCATTCTCCTTATGTATCAGGTACTTGTACATTATTGGAATCTTCCTCATCCCATTCTTCCTTAGCCACATTACAGCATTCCAATAACTCATGGACATTTATATTTGCTCTGTGTGCACTACACACAGATACCACCTCCATCGACCCTTCTTTCGAGAAGATATTAGTTTGAATCACCTGTAGTATCACATATATTGATGGGGATTCATGTTCAAATGTAAACATAACTCTAAAAATTTGGACCAACTCTTGCCATCATGTTGTCTCCCTACACATTTTCAATTCCAAATACCAGTTCTTCAAAATTTGTCCAGTGTGTGAATAAATCTATGTGTCCATTCTATTTCCAGTAATGAACTCCATAAATCCTTGCACTACTGAACATGACCTATTGGGTCTTTGTATGATATAATTTTGTGTAATGTTTTCTTCCTTAACACCAAACCTTATTTGCATGAGTCTACTGCATTGTGACCAACCTTCCGTCCCCTCTCTATGTGCAGCCCACCATCTGGCTATAGTTACTTTTAGGACAACATCTAGTACTAAAAACCTTTTTTGTTCGGGTACCTGCAACTCAAATTCCTTTACAAAAAATATTATATCCAATAATCCATTATACCTGGGTGGATCACACAACTTTGTTCCAATCCAACTCAAGGGTTGGTTTATGTGTGCACATCGTCTAGTTGATACTTCATGCATCCTTTGTCGCCAATTCTCTAGAACTTCTTCTGAATCTAATGCATACACACTAATACTTCTCCAAGTCAGTGCACCATTATCTTTTGGGTTGACATAATATTCCATCAATGTAGTCATTTTATATAATTTGTCAATGTCATTTCCTCCAGCTAGCTCTATGTATCTCTTTCCTTATGATGGGTCCAAGGGTGTAGTAACTTTCAAATCTCCAAATTCAAATACAATCTCCCTCATTTTCAAGTTAATTATTTCCTAGTTACAAAAATCTCATTCAAGTCCCATTAGTGCCCGAGATGGTTGACTATCATCCATGATCTCAATAACTTCAAAATCTGCCATGTTGTGCACCCCATCTATGTTCACAGGTACTCCTATCAAACGGCCAATGAGGACTAGTTTTTGTTGATTTGCAAGACTTAAATGAACAAGAGACCATACTAATTTATGTTTTTCCATCATCTTCCATGTTTTCTTGGGTAAAATATTCATGTTAAACCCCAAGTCCAAGATAACATTATCCACATGATAGTCCCCAATTTACCCACTAAATATGAATTCTCCATTGGTTCTTTTCCTGCACAATACCTGATTTACTACCCTTTGTGCGATAGGAGTTTCCTTTCCTCTTGTACAGTGATCAATCATGTCATATAATGTACTCAACACAGTTTCATCTTTCATGATCTCTACACAACTCCTCAAGAATTATGTTAGCATGCTTACCTTTCTAGTTGGTTTCTCTAGAACATCGTGATCTTATATATGAGGCGCAGATGATGTTGATGCTTCCCAATCATGTCCAAGTACTTATTTTATTTCTCTCTGATATGTCTACTTTTCTTGTTGGGGAACAAAGGTTGGCATATGCCATGCTAACTTCCTTACCCATTTTTCAGTTTTCTTTCCCCCATTCACCATATCAGCTCATGTTCTAGCTCCTCCACGCGTAACAAATGTTATTCTTGGTCCTTCATTGAATTTTTTGGTTGACATATTCTACACATTCAGATTTTCATTTTGGTTCTGGTTACCATTGGCCTGCCATTTCAAAACTATATGGGGACAATATTTTGTTGCATGATCCAATTCTATGTAGTATGTGCATGTTGTACACCGATTCGGGAAGTTGTGGGCCAAGTTTCTCAGTTGATTACAGTTATAACATATTATCGGTCCTCTTCCTCCTCTACAAAATGTTCCTTTCCCTTGACCCCTACCAAAGTTTCATTTGTTCTCTTGATTGAAACCTCTTTGATTATTGTATTGTGGACCACCCCCTTCTACTGCAACATTCTCCTCTTGAATCATGTACATATCTGATGTGTGTTCCCTCATTAAGTTAAACATGCATCAATCCTTCTCTTCATGTCCCACAGACTTGCAAAAATTGAAAAACAAATTCCTTAGTGTACTCTGGTACTTCTATAGTAATGGACACTCCATGGGATGATTGTCGCATTTCTTACATATATCACAATACCCTCCTCCTCGTAATGGATTCGACACTCCATTTTCCAAATACTGTGTGAATGTTGGGCACTCATTCTTGTGATGGACTTCAGTCCTGCACTTTGTATGCCAAATTTGTTCTTGTTTCTCCTTCCCTTTTGTAAGTTTTGCCAGCTGAATTATCAATGCAGACAACTACGTCTAAACTTGTGTCATTCCTCCACTGTCTCCTATAGGATATGATTCCGATTTCATTGCAATTTCCAACACCTCGGGCTACGACACAACCTTTTATTGTATTAATGGCCTACAAATGTGTGGTAGAAGCCCTACAATAAACCATTCTTGATGCTGTTGATCTGGGATCGGGAAATCCAGTCTACCAATCACATCCTTAAACCTATGGTCGAAATCCCATACTAACTTTGTTTGTAACTGTTTAATCTCCTTCAGTTCTATGATGTAGTGTGACTCTGACTTTGGCTTCTTAAAATCCTTCAGTAGTGCTTTCCTTATCTATACCAACGTCCTGGAATGTCCTGTAGGATTAATACTCTGTAGCTTCATATATGATAATAATACATGACCTCTGAATGTTTTTCCTAATTATGCAATCTTCACAACCTCATCCTGTACATTCTTAGTGACCCAAATTGTTTCACATACAAACAAATGTTGTTTTGGGTCCTCTTACCCCACTCACTAGAAATAAGTAAATCTAAGGACATTGTCTACCTCTGCCATGTTTCTTTATGTAGTACCTCCTCTTGGTGATGTTGTTTGATTGTGATTCTGAAACTGACTAGGCTCACTAATTCCACTATTTTGACTACTACTACTCTGTCCTCCCTGGGTAACTACAATGGATTTTGAAAATTCTTCAACTTTTATCTCTGATTTTGGTGACACACATGGGGTCGTGGATTCAACACAAGACTCATTCTTAGTAATACTTAAAGGTTCTTCTATTACTGGACTGGTCTGGAACTTTTTGTCTTCTCCTCCTATATATGGTATCTCCATGATTCAGACTATCGCGCAAGGTTCTCTCCCCTTTGTCTCACTCTGTGACTCTCCTTTCTTAGCCCTATTATTTTGCCTCATGTACCTCCTTCCTCCATTCAATACTCCAAAATTTTATTCTTCCTCTGGTATACCCTCTTCTTGCATCCTCAATCCCTTCCTTCCTTATTAATCACTTCCTTCATTCTCTCCTATTCTTTGAATATCCTCTTGTCATCCCTCGGTTCCCCTACATGCATGAACCCTCTTTAGCAGTCATATTGCATTTTCATCCTGCACTTTTTACAAAAAATCATCTTTATCCACATACCCAATGATTTCATGAACCTTTCGTGTGGACCCTTGAAAAAGTCTCTTTCTGTAAAACTTTATTATTTGGTACAATCTATTGCAAATTTTGTAATATATCCTCCTAGTATGTTATCCAACCAGAAATCAACTACACAAGTAGTTGGGTGTTATAAAAACAGGATCATAGAGCAATAAAATAATACAAATGTGGAAATAAAACACAAAATATACACAATACAAAAGAGACACAAATATACGTGGTTCACCCAGTGTGGGACACATCCACCAGAGAAATTTCCAGGTCCTTCCTTTTTATTTTCCATTGAAATGAAGGGATACAACCTACAACACACCAACTATAACTTCCTCTTATTTCTCTCACAATATCCCCTCTCATAATACAATAATCACACACATACCCAGCCACAATACAATTCTCTCATAAAATAGGGTTTCCTTATAGGAAACAAATCCCTAAAATAACTTCTACCGTCAGATATGCAACCTTATAATGAACAATCTAGATTGACTATGAAATTACAATAATTTACAAGGAAAATTTTCATTCGGTGGATTCCCCCTAGGAGCCCCTAGCTGGGGGGATGAACCCCCCTACAACCCCCACACATGGAAGGGGTGTATATTCTTCATGGGGTATAAACATGGATGAAAATAAATACCTCTAAATCAAGAAGATAATCAGGCTCCACAACTAATAATCTCCCACTTGGAGACTAATCAGAACAACTCCATTGTTGTTGTACCTACTGGACTATGATCCACCTTGGACCTGGAAAATTTCTCATCTTCACCTTCATGCTTGAAGGCAAACTAAAAATAAACAGGAACTAATTTTATCCCTAGTTACTCCCTTTGTTAATATTTTTGTATGATTCTTGCTAGTATGTATCTTTTCCATCTTCAAATACCCATCTTCCAAGATAGATCATATGAAATGGTACCTAGGATGTATATTCTTAGTATTTGAATGGAAGTTCGAGTTCTTTGCAAGATGAATGAAACTATGACTATAACGGTACAACCTGCTATTCTCCTGCTTCTTTCCCAATTCCTCAATAAAACTCCATAACCAAATTATATCTTTACTAGCCTCTGAAAGTGCAACAACCTTTTGTAGTTTTGAAATCCAACTTAATGTTGTTCCACCTATAGTAAAAACATACCATATATTTATCACCTACCATATATGAATCAACATATCCTTGTAGAACAATGTATGAACCTCCAAAACATAATGCATGAGTAGCAGTACCTCTCAAATACTTGAGAATCCACTTTACTGCCTACCAATGTTCTTTACCTAGATTTTTCATATACCTTCTCACAACTCCCACTACATGTGCAATATCTGGTCTTGTGCAAACCATCACATACATCAAGCTACCAAATGTTGATTGATAAGGGACCCTAGACATGTATTTTATCTCCTCTTGTGTCTTGGGACACATTTCCTTAGTTAATTTGAAATGTCTAGCTAGAGGTGTACTAACTAGTTTTTCATTCTTCATTCTAAACCTTTCCAACACCTTCTCTATGTACTCACCCTGAGACAATTTAAATTTGTGATTTTTCTTGTCTCTTGTTATTCTCATACCAAGTATTTTCTTTGCAGCACCCAAATCCTTCATCGAAAATGAATTAGCTAACTTATTCTTGAGCACATTTATATCTTGCATATTAGACGCTACAACAAGCATGTCCTCTACATATTATAGAAAAATAATATAGCTTCCCTTTTCTATCCTTTTAAAATAAACACAATGATCATAATGGCATCTACTATAACCTTGTTCTGTCATAAACCTATCAATATTCAAATACCATTGCCTTGAAGATTCTTTTAGGCCATACAATCTCTTCTTCAACCTGCATATCAAATTTTCCTTCCCTTTGACCTCATACCCCTATGGTTGTTGCATGTAAATATCTTCATCCAAATATCCATGGAGAAAGGTTTTTTTTACATCTAATTGTTCAAGATTCAAATATTCTACTGCCACAAGACTTAAAATAGTCCCAATTGAAGTCATTTTAAAAATAGGAGAAAATATTTCATCAAAATCTATACCTTTCTTTTGTGCAAACCCCTTTACAACACGTCTAGCCTTGTACCACTTTTTCCCTCCATCTTATTCCTTCAACCTGTAAACCCATTTATTCTGCAATTCTCTTTTTCCTACATGAAACTGAACCAAGTCCCAAGTCTGGTTATCTACCAAGGAATCCATTTCCCCTTTCATGCCTTGCTCCCACTTCCTTTTAGTGTCTACTTGCATTGTCTCTTCATAACTTTCTCGTTCACCATAATCAATGAACAATAAATAATATAATAAAGGAGAGTATTTTTTAGGGGGTCTACTTAACCTGGTATATCTTCTAAAAACAGTTGCAATATCTTGAGGTACCTCTTTCTCTTGTTTGTGTACATTTTGATTTTCTCGTACCTTTGGAATTTCATTTTTAGTGATGTCATCAATCACTGTGCATTTTGGTTTTTCTTCTTCCTGTTTCCTTACCTGCAACTGATCTTTATACATGAACTTCTCATTGAATATGACATATCTACTCCCAATGATTTTTTTATTTTCATAATCCCATAAGCGATAACCAAAATTATTAACACCATATCCAATAAAGGTACACTTCTTGTATTTTTCTTCAAGCTTTGTTCTATTTTATTTATTAGTATGGAAAAATGCTTCACAACCAAAAGTAATTAGAAATGAATAGTTTACCCTTTTACCTTTCCATGCCTCCTCTGGAATGCCACTATCCAAATAACTTGAAGGTCCATTGTTTATCAAGTAAACAACAACATCTAGAACATCTTCCTAAAACTGTAAGGGAAATCATGCATGCAATCTCATACTCCTTTCACACTCCATGATGGCCATGTTCATCGTTTTTGACACACCATTTTCTTGTGGTGCTCCTGGAATTGTCTTCTCTCTATGAATCCCATGGTATGAACAATAATCATCAAACACCTTTCTGCAGTATTCAACTCCATTGTCTGATCTGATACACTTCAACCTTTTTTTTTTCATTCTCAACCAAAGATTTCCATTTCTTAAAAGTATAAAAAACATCATATTTATGTCGAATGCAATAAACCCAAGTTTTTATAGTTGCATCATCAATAAAAGTAACATAATAAT
>SNQJ01S0142617.1:0-10769 GCA_010110895.2 Picea sitchensis
GTTCACCACTTTGAAAGAATTATTGCATGTGTGAGGGAAAAACTCATGGGAAATCAACCAGGCTGAAAAGCCCAGTTGACAACCTGAGGATAAAAAACCCTCAGTGAAAAGAACTCTCCCAATGAAAACATCCCAAGGTACCTAACCTAACTATGATCCATGCAGACTTATTACATTATTAACCCACGCAGGGGTGCAGAAATTCCGTTTACAAAATTTTGTGCTGGAGCATAAAATGCCCAAGTAGAACCAATATTGTCTTCAACATACTTACATATGATGATGCATATCTTCATAGCACATGATTTGACCCCCTAGATGAATAGGCGGTCAACATAGAGCATTGAATTGAAGGCTTTGGCATTGTTTGTAGTGATCTTGGAAGGGACACCGAACCTAGTTATGATTCGGTCTTCCAGAAAATTCATGACTACTTCTTCGGTGGCCCTCTTTGTAGGAATAGATTTGACCCATCTAGTGAAATAGTCTGTGGCTGTTAGGATCCACCGGTAGCCATTACTTGAATTGTCCTTAAACTCCCCAACAAAATCCAAACCCCACTGCTGAAAATGTGCTTCTATCACTATGGGTTTTAGGGGTTGCGTTGGGAGTTTTGGTTTATCGTAGAAGTACTGGCAGGGTTGGCAAGATCGAACATCTTGGTGGGTATCGAAAAAAAGTGTTGGCCAATAATAGTCGACCCTTAGGATCTTGTGGGTAGTATTATGAGCTGCAAAGTGCCCACCACAGTATCTGGAGTGTAATTCTCCCAGTAGCTTCTTTGCCTCCTCTTTGTTTACACATATAAGTATAACCTCGTCGGGATTCCTCCACCCAATTCCATCTTTGGTTAGGTAGTACTTCATAGCCTTTAATCTCAAAGCCCTCCTTTTGTAGTCAATTAGGTGATCGGGGCAAGACAAGTTCTTTAGATAGTAGACGATATCTGAATACCACTGATCATGCTCTAATTCACCGACCATCACATTTATTTGCTCACTCTCGCCCATATGTATGGCTTCTTGGTTGCTCTCGGTCAGCATCTGGGCTAGACCTTGTCACTTTATTATTTTGGTGGGTTTTATTTCTAAGTCATACTTCTGGATTTTGGAAACCCACTTTCCCCTAGTACCCATGCAATCTTGTTGTGACAATACATCCTTTACAGCTGGGTATGGGACATATGCCTTAATTTTATTGTAGCCAACGTAGTTTCTAAAGTGCTTGGGGGACTTGACTAGGGCATACGCTTGTTTCTCAGTGATAGAATAATTCAACTCAGAATCTCTAAGGACCTTGCTCATAAAATCCACGAGATGCTCATAGTCATCAACATCTTTTTGCATTAGGACACTAGCAATAGTATCCTGGGATGCAAACGAGAATATTATGAAATCTCGTGAAAAATTAGGGCTGATCAAGACAAGAGCTTGGGAGATAGCATCTTTAATATCTTCAAAGGATTTGTTGGTCTTATCACCCCACCTGAAGGCAACATCCTTCTTTAGCAAGGCGCTCAAAGGTTTTATCCTCTCGGCAAAGTTTGGTACAAATCTACGAATAAAGTTGATCTTTCCAATAAAGGATTGTAAAGATTTTCTGTTGATTGGGGGGCGTACATCCTTTATTGATGGACTCTTTCGGGGTAAATGGAAACTCCTCCCTACAAAGCCACATGACCTAATAACTTTCCTTCATCAATACCGAAAACAGATTTTTTGGGATTCAACGAGATACCAGACTTTCTGCATCGCTCGAAAACAATTATGAGGTGTGAGAGATGGTCTTTCCTATCCTCAGACACAACGGTAAGGACATCCTGGTAGATTTCTATGATTTTTTGTATAAGGTCCCTGAAAGAAAAATCCATTGCTCTTTGGAAAGTGGCACCGGCATTCATAAGACCAAACGACATTCTTAAGTACATAAAGGTTCTCCACGGTGTGGTAAATGCAGTTTTGAGCTGGTCTTCTCTTTTAAGCAAGATTTGGTTATATCCTGAAAACCCATCTAGCATAGACATCATCCCTGCCCCTGTGACCCTTTGAAGCAAATGTTCCATGTTTGGGAGAGGGTAATTGTCTTTCAAAGACAATTGGTTGAGGTTACGAAAATCAACACACAAGCGTATGTCACCATTCGTTTTTCGGACAACTACCAAATTTGACATCGAAGAGGAATTTCTGATAGGGGTTATGATACCGGCATCAACCATCTTCTGGAGTTCCTTCTGTATTTGGCTTGCCAACTTTGGATTGATATGTCTTAGATTTTGTCGGAAAGGTTTGGCTCCTTCTACAAAGGGTATAGCATGCTGGATAACGTACCCCCTAAAAGCTTTCAAATCATCATAGTTCCAAGCAAAGGTGTCCTTGAATTCCCTAACAAGTGCTAGGATCTCTATCCTTTCCTTGTCGGTGGTGCCTTTACCTATTTTGATCATTCTTGGGTCTATTTCCGTACCGATATTGAATTCTAGGGCTTCATCAGCTTGTTTGTTGGGCCTTTTTCCTTTGAAAACATCATGCCTATCGAAGAGGTTTTCTAGGGGAACACAACCCTTTGACAAGGTATTGCTTTGAAGATTAATAGCTTCTAGGTTCATGGAATCAGCTAGGAAAGTAATTTGCGAATCGGTGAACTCCTTGCTGTTCTCCATGAACCTAATAATTTGATCGTCATCCTCAAAAAATTGCCAATGTTCCAAATTATCGGGGACAGAAGGTCTAAAGAGAACCTCCATATTGCATAAGTCATGAAGAGGTCCCTCACAAGGTTGTAAAGTAGAAGCAGAAACAGCCAAAGCATCCACCATGTAGTTTTCTTCTCAAGGAATGGCTTCAAGTGACACTATTCTGAAGGATTTTGAGAGGGATTGAGCCATGTCTCGGTACTTCTTCAACTTCTCATTTTTAGTGGCAAATCTCATTATGACTTGTGATACAATGAGGTCTGAGTCTCCCTTTGCCCTTAGGTGTGTAACGCCTTTGTCATTTTCTAAGTTGAGACCTAGGATCAAGGCCTCGTATTCGACAATGTTGTTGGTGCAATGGTATTCCAGCCTATATGAATGGTAAAAGACTTCACCGGAAGGGGCTGTCAAGACAATTCCAGCACCTAATCCAGAGTTTGAGTGGGATCCATCAAACTCCAAGGTCCAGATTCTGTCGGACTCTTCGATGGTGTTAATATTTAACTTCCCTTCTCGAACAAGCCAATTGTTGATGTCACTGTCAATAAACAATAGTTGGTCACTTAAATCATCGTGGGTTTCAACTGGATCGCCTACAAAAGGTTCATTGTGGAGGGTAAAAAATCCTCCTTCGGGATGAGGGATGGTTGCTTTAGATTCCTTTTCTATAAAACTTCCATTTAATTGCTTTATGAGGTCCTTGTGAAGGATGATACCGAAACTGTTCGAGTCATCCACGATGATCACACCTATAAAGAAAGGGGCACTTGGGCAGGAGTCAAAAGCAACTTCCAGATCTTTAATGATTCCCTTTGCAAAACCACCTCTGGTATTTGATCGTGAGAAGGTCAGACCCAATTGATGCATGGTTTTCTCGATCATGATGTTGTTTGTGGCACTTGGGTGAAAAATACAGTTGTGGAGAAAAGAATCGTTGACTTGGAGGGTGAGGTAGAAAGGTGTTGCCTCACTTCTCTTTAGAATAGTGTTGTCTACTTGGTGGATGAAGAGAGGAAACTCTTCAAGAGGGTCATGCTAAAAGATTTGAGGTGGGGAAATTTCAATCTCTCCCTCGTCCTGGGAAGGTTCAACCTTCACGGGAGATTCCTGAAGGAGGGAATCATTGGTATGAGAAAAACTCTACTTTCTTTTAGGATGAGTGGTTTCAACTTGAAGGATTTCCGGGAGTTTAAGTCCAGTGACAAAATCGTCATCAGGATCTTTGAGGTCATCTTTTCATGCGAGGTTAATCTGGCAGATATAATCCTCGAATTCGAGATTCTTCTCAATCTGATATGCCAAATCTTGTGCTTCCTCTAAGGTTGAAGGTAATCGGTCTCTGAGGTTGAACTGTAAAACTCCTTCTAAATAATTCAAGTAATGTTCAACGATGGCTTCTTCTGAGTTTAATTTTGGTCAGACCTTTTTGAGGAGCAAGTTGAACCTATCACTGAAATCTATAACGCCTTCACAGGAACCCTTGCAAATGTCAAGATATTGGGAGAAAAGGTCTTGCTTGTGTTCATCATTACACCACCTTATTTTGAAATCCCTTTCCAACTCTTCAGGATTTCTTATGCTTCCCTTGTATGTATCAATCCAAATTCTAGCATCACCTATGAGAGATCTCGCAAAGAGTCTCACGAAGACATCGGGATGTCCTTGACTTGTCTGATGAAATTTGAAACTATCACAAAATTGGGCCCAATGTGAGTTACTCGAAAGTCCCTTTCTCGAAAAAAGTGGTAACCAAGAATCTGCGTCTTTGGGTCGGTCGTGTAATCCTCCTTGGGTGTTGCTCAAGTCAATACAACCGAGTTTTTTTAAATGAGACCATTTTTGCAGATTAGGCGGAGGGGTAGGGTTTGAAAGATTGGCAGTTGCCATAGTAGAGGGGTTTGAATAATGTCGCCCGCTACGGGTCTTCATTGGTGGAGTCGTCAGATAGTTTACTTGAAACTACCAAAGAAAAAGGGAAAACACCCTAGTGGAGTCGCCAGGTAATCTTGTAAGAAAGGATTTTGAGGCAAGGCTTACCGAAAAGATTTGTCATTTGAGGAGAATTGACTCAGTGTTCCCCAGCAATGGCGCCAAAATGTTATCGCACAGTTTGTAGCTAGGAAGAAAGGCTATAATGTAGAGGGCCAAACTGGTGTAATAGGAACCTATCCCACCCAATGTCACCACGATGGGAAGGTTCTTTCTCTTTAGGGAGGTGAGGATTAGGGGAGACGTCCCCGGTGACCTGGGGTTTTGAAGAGGCTAAAGGATAATCAAACAATGACAAGTTTCCCCCTTCACAGATCACCACCAAAATAGATAGTCCAACTTATAGCCAACAAAGATAACCAAGTAGAATCCCTGCCCGAGAACAAAGCAACAATAAACTGATATATGCAGGCTCTGGTTAGTACTTCATATATATCAAAGACTATTTGATATTTAATATAAGCAATTTGAAAGTAAATGTTGACGAAGTCAATGTTTACAAAATAGCACTGAAAGATAATGTCACTTCACTAATAAATACTAGAACGGTATGGCATTCAATGCAATAGATCAATACTTGACTTAATTAATGCCTTTAACTACCATTTAATTGCTCATAAAGTAAAATGTTGTTGCATTAAGATGTAATAACCAAGGATGACGTCAGTAACTTAGGGTTAGTAGGGTTACCCAAAGCTACGGTTAGTGTAGTTAGGGTTTATAATTCAAAGAGTTTGAGAGTTGTTTGACCAATTTCACTTCAACGTTGGAGGACTTCTAGATCAGTGACTTAGGGTTTAATGGAGTCATAAATGAAGGATGCATAGGTTGAAGGAGGATGGCTAAGGACTGGAGGGAAGATCTCTGAAGTGCTGCTATGGTAGGGCCTCAGAGACAAAACCCTAGGGGAGAGAGGCTCACTCCGGTGTTGCTATGGAAAGGCCTCGTGCTCTCTCCTCCTTCCTTAGATGGAAAAAACGGTTAGCATGAAAGAAAAGTCAAGACAAGAGAGTCAAATGAGGGAGAGTGTTGCTACAACAAGGCTCTATCATCAAACCCTAGAAGAAAACGACCCTAAGTGTAGATAACCTAGGCCCGTGACGTCTTCTCCTTCTTGATATCAAACAGGTACGACTAGCAAAGGGAGAAAAGGAGAAAGGAGTGTAGCTACAACTAGGCTCTCTTTTTTCTCTTCAATGGCTGAAAATCTCTCTATCAGGGGACATGAGACAAGGACCTACTTGTGTGCTTGTGACCTAGGGTTTTTGTTTAGCAATAATCATAAATACATGCAAGAAATTAAACTACAACCATTCATTCAAGAAGTTTTGCAGAAAAATACTTACAATTCACCAAGAAATAAATGTGCAAACCCTAGTTGTAACACCTTCCTTCAAGAGAGAAACCAAAATATGCCAAAATAGCCTTCCTTCAACAAGTGCGCATCACCCAATTATCCAATAACAAAAGAGAGGGCGCAAATTTCAGTCCTCACTAATGAGTGAGTGAGTTGTGATGATTAAATGAGAGTGAAAATCCCTCATTTATACAAAACCTTGACCTAATTTTACATTTTAGGTCAGGTAAAACCGCCGACAAGGCCAAATTATCAAAATCATACTGTTTTACATTATATTGTCAAATTAAAAACCCTAATTGAGCTATAAAGAGATAAGAAGCCCCTCTAAGGGAGGCATTATCCCTTTCTAGGGAAAATGGGGCATCCTAGAGCAAAATGTTAGCCCTCCTTGGGCTTCTCCAACCTGCCACACGTGCCAATACTGCCCATTCTGCCTCCCAAAAGGTCAATACTGTTGGATGACATCATGGCCATGATGGGTGATGTTTTAGGCCTTCCAAGGCCAACGTTCCACTGAAAAAGGGCAAATCCCCCTAGGACAAGCTCTGCCATGGTGCCTCTGGTGGGACGTCCTCTTCTTCTCCGGTGCAAAGACTTTGATCAACATCTGTCCTTTCTCTACCCCCTAATGGGGTCTCAACATCCATATGGTGGGCTCTTCAGCCCCATGGAGGTCCGAACTGATCATCTCCCCACGTGTACCGGTCCAAATGGTACCTATCCGTTGGGTATGGTCTTGCACATCAAAGGCTATGCCCTCCATGGGCTCATCAGTCACAGGGATCATAGAAATGTTAATCAAATTTCATCATTAATATTATTAAACACATGCATAAAATCCCTAATACATCAATCAATAGCCCAAAGATGTTACACAAGCCTGCAATACAAGTCTAGGGAAAAGGACAAGGATTCCTATTGGGTTAGTGTCCAAAGAAAAAGGAAAGTTCCTAGAGAGACCTCATCCAAGCCATGTAAGTGGATAATGTGGTTAGGGGATGTCCAAGCATGTGGGTGCAGTAAGGGCCAAGGATGCAACGTGTTACCTGTGGGTGCCTTTGTAGAAGGTGAGTTGTCCCTGTCATGGATGCATTTTTTCCAAGCCCATTCTTTCCTTTATTCTTTCTATTCTTTTATTTGATTTTTTTGTTCAAAAGATAATTAGGGGACACTGCCTTGGCATGGTGACCAGAGCTGACAGCGTTCCCCACAAGTACTTTCGCAGAGATGAGAAGGTTGGCTCGTGATGAGACCCCCTTTCCCTTGGCCATGCAACCAAGAGTCACTGCCCTGGTGTGGCAACCAACTGGTGGCAATGTCATACTGCTAAGTACCCATGGACCTAATAGGCTGGCTCGTGATGAGACCCCCTATCCTCTGATTAGGTCTTGTTTTATTATTTCTCCAAGTCCCTCTTGTTTCTTGTTGAGAATATTTTTATTGCTTTCTCGGGGATCCTTCGACGAAGCATCTCGAGGTTCATTTTTAGGCTTTTATCTTTTACCAGCTTGCTTTTACCTTTTGGGCCTTTATCCCCTTCTTCCCACGAGGTAAGGTGCAGTCCTGAAATAGGTCATCCCAATGCTTGGACAAGGGGAATGGGATAGGTGAGCGGGAAACAAGATGTCAGAGTGGTGCTATGATGGGAACAGACAATGGCTTTTCAGAAATCCCCCCAGTGGAAAACCAAAACCTACAGACACAGGCTTGCAAGGGCACCCTGTCAATCCCCCCAAACATGGTAAAGTGAGGAAATGTAAGATCCAAGCAGTCGTTAGAGATAAGAGGAATCAGATGCATGTATTTAAAGGTTTCAATGATCAAAAGTGACACATACCATGATCCCTGGACCAATTACCTCATGGAGCAAGAACCTCTTCTTATACAGGACCAATCCGATGGTAATGGATGTTGCTGCTGCTGTCAAGACAAAATATGATGGGAGAAAAAGATGGGCCGTCCAGGGCCATGCTTAGGTTAATCCTGCTCTCGGTACTCCATGTCTAGGACCTGTGGGCCTCGAGACATGATCTCCTAGTTATCCCTAAAAAGTGGGGATAACAGATCCTTAATCCAATATCCCCTCAGACTCATCCACAGCTTGTCCCAACATCCTGTATAGCCTCCCCTGTTTGATACCAAGCATTGTTGTTGGATCTAAGGTCGCTCCCTCTAAATATAGAAGCACTTGTCCCCTCTAGAACACCACGCTATATTCGTCTTCCTCCAGAGTTGATATCGAGAGCAAGTTTACCTTCAACTCTAAAACAAACAACACCTCAGCCACCTCTAGAGAACCTCCTAACTCTAGCTAGAATTTGACACATCCAATCCCATTCATTGGATGCATGGTGCTAGCTCCACTTTTCACATGCAAGTTTGAGCCTGTCTCCGAAACACTAAGGAAGATCTACCTCATCCCCGTCATATGGTGAGATGATCCACTGTCCACAATCCATGGCCCAATGTCCTCATACCCTGCACAATTGTTGCTCAAAAGAAAGAGACCAGAGAAAAACCCTTCTCGAATTTCTCACCAAAATCATCGATCTTGACTGATGTTGATCCTGCTACCTATGCCCCTTCCTTCTTCTTCTTCTTGGGACACTGGCTTTCATAGTGGCCAATTTTATGACATGCAAAGCATTTCACTTTTCTCATGTCCTTCTTTCCATCTACCCTGCCTTTCTTTGTATGAAGAGCAACATTCTCCTCATCACTATCACCCTTGGCTTGACTACAATGAGAGGCCTCCTCCTGAGAGAAGTCATCCCACAACTTATGCTAGTCAGGGAGATTTTCACATGCCACAACTCCCTTCACGAATGAATCCCACTTCTTTGAGAACCCATTTAGTCCTTACAATTTAATCACCCTTGACTTCCTCTCCAACAATTGATAAATCATCACGAACCTATGATATCCTGATGAGATATGATGTCATTGTGTTAGTTTGGAAATGTTGGTGCTCCTGAGTTTCTCCCTCAACACCATATTCCTGTTTTGGTTTCCACTCTGATATAGCTTTATCAGAGCTTCCCACATATCATAGGCATTTTTCTTTCCAGATACATGAAGTATGAAATGGTCCTTCACGACATCCAAGAGCATCCTTTTGGATTTCACATTTTTCTTATTGAAGGCCACCAAAAGTGTTGGATCTATGGGAACAACTGGGGTTTTCTCAACAATGTGCCAAATTTCATTTTTCTCCAATAGCAACGCAATCAACTCTTTCCATGGGCTAACGTTCGTGGCTCCGTCTAGCCCATCCTCAAACCTCAATATTTCAACTGCATACTTCCCTTGGTTAAGGAATATCTTCTTTGGGCTCTGCCAAACCTCAAGACCTAAGAAATAATGCATTAGGCCTAGGTCTTTCATCTCAAACTCTGCAACGAGCTTCTTCTTACAATCAATGATGATCTTTTCCTCTCCAGTTAAGAATAAGTCACCCACATACAACAATAGTATAACTGACTCATCATTCATAACCTTGAAGTAAAGGTTAGAATCAACTTTACTCTTGGTGAAGCCCAAGCTCGTCAGGAAACTGTCAATTCTTCCATACCAAGCTCTAGGAGCTTGCTTTAATCCGTATAGACCCTTCTTCAACTCGTAGACATGAGTCTTTCTGTCTTCAACTTCAAACCCTTGAGGTTGTTCTATATACACTTCTTCTTCAATGACACCATTTAAGAAGGTTGTTTTCACATCCATCTTGTGCAACTTCCACTTCATATTCGCTGCAAGGGCTATGATGGTTCTAATAGAACTGTATCTGGCTACAAGAGAAAACGTCTCTTCATAATCAATGCCTTCCTTTTGAGAAAATCCATGAGCTACAAACCTTGCTTTATATTTCTCAATACTTTCATCAGCAGCATGTTTTATCTTGTATAACCATTTGGAAGATACCGCATCTTTGTTCTTCGGTTTGGGAACTATTTCCAATACATCATTCTTTATAATGGATTGGTATTCTTCTGTCATGGCATTTGCCCATTCTTTCTTCTGAATAGCTTCTTCAAAGAAAGTAGGCTCCTTTTGTATGAGATCATGCATCAAAGCCATATAACTGGAGAATGGCTTAGGTTTCTTGACTTGTCTCATGGTTCCTTCTGGGGAACCATACTTCTCTCCATATTGAATAAGTTACCTTGCCCAAGATGGATTTATCTCGTGAGAGATCGTCATCTGTGGAGGTTCTTGAGATTCTATCATATCATGATATTCTTGAATCTCATCATCAGGGGAAGTTGTGACTTCCCTCACTGGTTCTGCAACTCTGGGAGCTACAGGCTCTTCCTCATATACTTCTTCAAGATGGCATCTCCTTGATTTCTTGAGTGCTGCATCTTTATCAAAGGTTACATCTTTGTTGTTCTCAATATGATGGTAACCTGGTATGTAAATTCTGAAGGCCTTAGAGACCTCACAATATCCAACAAATATTCCCTTCTTTCCTGAAGAGTCCAACTTGGTTCTCTTCTCTTTCAGAATGTGTACAAAGATTGGACAGCCAAATATCTTGAGATGGCTTACTTCTGGCTTCTTTTCGGAGAACATTTCTTCGGGGGTTTTGAACCCAAGTGCACTATGTTATAGGATAAGTCCGTGAGTGCGGACACAAACCGACCTCCCTAGATCCACCTGGTATCTAGAACAAAACATGACAGAATAATACACTTTCCCTAGATCTAGCCTATTGAATGAACTAAGAGATAA
>SNQJ01S0142618.1:0-24618 GCA_010110895.2 Picea sitchensis
TCTCCTTTTCAAGGTTTTGATTACTTATTCTGAGGTTTTTCTATGCTATATTGATATTTGGTTCTTAACATATGGTATCAGAGCTCTAGGTCTTGGGGTGTCGCTACTACATCTGAGACACCTTGGAATTTTCACTATAAATTATTTTCTACAGCATTTCAGAAGGAATGGCTTGGAGGATTTTTAGTAGACGGATCAAGGTACGTTGCTTTAAAATTTTATCTCCTGAGACCTTATACTTTCAGAGATACAGCTTGCGCAAGATAGGGTTCTAGAATCATCCTGAACTGAGTCATTGTGGAATTTTCACTATAAATTTTTTTTTGTAACGTTTTATACCCTACAATATGGAGACTATTCATATAAATTAGTAAGGTATATGTGGTAAAAATTTCAGCTTCTAGGTCATATTACATTTGTACATACACCCTGTGGAAGATAGGGTATATGACTAGTCCTATTGACTAGTCTCAAGAAGGTGTTCCAAGTAAAACAATCATAACTTCTTCCTAGAGTATCCAAATTGAGTGAGACTAGTTGCATTGGATAGTGGACAGTCTGTAGTATTGCTGATACATGTTTCAAAATTTTATATTGATTATTTTGTGCGAGGCATGCTATACAAGTGAGATCTTCTGGAAAGGACAAAAATCAGAAAGTTGTGGGGAAGTTACCTTAAATTCCACTTGGCACATCCAATTTTGATCAAAGCTATGGCATTGTAGAGAAAAAATATCAGAGAACTACAAAAAATAAAGTTTCATACCCAAAAGGGACGAAACTTTGGAGATACAGTAGAAGAAAGATTTTCCAGAAGAACCACCTCAAAATCAAGGTTCAAAAGTGAAACTTGGCCAACATGCCACCCAAAAAGGGAAATTCTACACCAAATAAGCCTCCAGAAAGTCCTACTTGGACTCTTGATGAAGGTGAAGAAATGTGGGACATAAATGAATTACAAAGAAGACAGTGACAAAGATGAACTACAGCGGATGATGGATTCAACTGAAGCTAATTAGGAGGCAATAATGGATACTAAGATGGATGGTTTAAAAAGGGAGATCATGGAGAGAAAAAAAATTTTTCTTAATAAGAGAGGGACACATGAAAGTGAAAATGTGTCCCATGAAGTCATGATGAGGACACAAGGAGAAGATGAATCGAGAATGGAGAAACTCGAACTTTAGTTCGAAGACCAACCACATCCCTAAGATAGGTAGGATGTTTGATGGGACCCAATAACATGGATATGGATGGAGTAGTTTTTTGATCTCTATAATGTACCACATACACAAAAGGTATGCATTTCTTAACATATTTAGAACCCAATCAATTTGTATGGGTATCGATGGATTTTTTCTCATAAATCACCTGTCACTTGGACAATTTTCTGAGAAGAAATGATAGCACACTAAGAGGATACAAGGGCAATGATACCTTCTTGTAATTGATAAATCTCAAGCAAAAGAGTTAAAGTTATAGAGCACATTAGAACTTCCAAAGATTGAATATAAAGGTAACAAATATTCGGATGAGCACTTGATTGATGTAATTATAGGAACACTAAAGGGATGACATTCAACATGAGGTTCACCATACAGAACAAATCATTTGGAGAATGCATTCATGGTGGCAAGAAATGTTGAAAGTAAAGAAAATATGGCTATAGCTACTAGGAGGACCAATCCTAGGTTATAGAGAATTATGCTCCTTCTTCTAAAACACTCAACCTACAAGGTTGACACCTCAACAATTGGAGGAAAATAAAGAAAAGGTTTATGATTTAATTGTGGCAGAAAGTCTGATGGGGACATAAGTGTGGTGAGAAGAAATTATTTTTACATGGGTGAAGAGGAAGGAAAGGAACCAAAGAGGGGAACCACCCAGAACCGAACAAGAACAGAATCATCTCAAGATGAAGCATTAGAAGAAATTTCATCACGAAGAGTTGACTCCAAATTATCATGTAATGCATTGGCTGGAATTAGCACTCCTCAAACCCTCAAGATTGAGAGATACATCAAAAAAGGTAATAGTCCTAGTTAGGTAGTACTCATAATTTCATTCACTATGAAATTAGCCAAAGATCTCAATTGCTTTGTATATCGATTGCAGGAGTTTCAATTAATGATTGCATATGGAGGAACTATCAATTGCTCAAGAAAATGCAATAAGATCAATCTTACTATGGGGAATATGTAATGAATAGTCCAATGATTTCTATACCCATGGGTGGTGCTGATGTTGTATTAGGAATCCAATGGTTACAATCATTACGAATAATTGGATTTTAATTTCAAGAACTTTTCATGAAATTTTCATTTGGAAGGAAAAGAAATTGAGTTAAGAGGTATCTAAAGAGCTTCGGTAAGGTGATAGCTCTAGTGGCATGAAAAATTATTGTAAAGGGGGAATCAAGGTGTTATTTCACAACTATTCTCATATATGTTCAAACATCTAATCCATCTATTCCTCTAGATCTCAAAGGGATCATTAATAAGAATTCAAAGTATTTGAAGATATTCCCAAAGGGTCTTCCACCCACTCGAAATCATGATCCATGATATTCACCTAATTCCCAAGAGTATTCCTCCTAACATCATCAAACCATACATACCCTTATGCGGAAAGAGTGAATTTGAGTGTATGGTTGATGAAATGTTATAGGATGGCATTAGTAGACCTAGCAAAAGGTCTTACTCTGCACCAGTAGTAAAGGTATTCAAGAAAGATGGCTCATGGCATTATGTGTCAGATTATGAGAGATCTCAACAAGTTCACTAGTAAAGATAAGTTTCTATTCTGTCATTGATTAATTGTTAGAAGAAATGCGTAGAATCTATTTCACAAAGTTGAATATCCATTCAGGGGGTATCATTAGATTAGAATGAAGAAGAAGATATCCCAAAACAACATTCCAAACTCCTGAAGGCCATTACGAATTTTTGGTGTACCTTTTGGCCTTACAAATGCCTTCCACATTCAAGGGTTGATGAATTCCATTTTCAAGCC
Source organism: Picea sitchensis (assembly GCA_010110895.2). NCBI lineage: Eukaryota > Viridiplantae > Streptophyta > Pinopsida > Pinales > Pinaceae > Picea > Picea sitchensis. Next base: position 3,013 of record SNQJ01S0142618.1, read on the forward strand.
CTTCCTTAATTTGTGTTAGTATTTTTGATGATATACTAATCTATAGCAATTCTTGGGAGGATGATGTGTGACATGTTGACAAGGTTCTACAACTACTAAAGGAGCAACAAATATATGCAAACCATCCAAATGTTTCTTTGAATTGAATAGCGTAGAGTATTTGGGTCATATTGTATCATGAAGGTGTGAGGTAGTCCTAACAAGATTAAAGGCCATGATGGTGATGGAATTCCCAAAACATTATGAAGAATCTTAGAGGATTTTTGGGTTTGTAAGCCTTGAACCCGAGACCCTCAGAGACGAATTAAGCACGGGATCTTTCAACTTCGACCCTTTAGAGTTTGACTGACTCTTTTCTTTCCTCTCAGGAAATTATTTACTCACCTACTTTGAGTATAATTCACAAGCCCTCTTGAGTTATGCCCACGTGATCATTCATCGGCCATGAAATCCATGTTCAACACCCAAATGACATTGGGAATATTCTCTTTTCCTTTAGGGATATCGAATTTCATTATTTCGTGAATCCAGGTGAATTGACATGCCCACCTTCAACCTCCGAGAAACTGAAATACTAAAGCTCACGGCTCACCACTTACTTATTTAGAAGCTTTTCTATTTTTCTTGATTTAGGAGTTGCCGATGGCGTGCAACTTTTACCTGCAGCTTAAGGTCCGGCAGATTACGAAATCACAGAAAAGTCTACTCTCATGAAACTACACTTAAGTGACTTTAGGAGACGTGCCCTTTCCTTGTGTCCCATTCCTTTGTCAACGAGGATTCCCGATATGTGAAACACGGAAACACAAATGTTCAATTTCCAAGGAAATCAATCGGCTATGATTCTTCCCCTTGATACCTTGATGGCGTGATTTAGCATGTTGGGGGAGTTTGTAAGGCTTATCCTTGAACTCTCTGTCTCTTATACCTCCCGGTCCCCAAATCTCCGAAATGACAAAATGGTTTTCCGCTTTCTAGATTTTGTGAATCAGGAGTTCAAAACTCACGATTCCAAATTTTTGTCTCCTCAAGATCCGGATCACAGAAATGTCGATATGCCAAAATGCTCCTCCACACTTATTCACGTTTTAGCGATTTGATGCTCGGTGTGGAATGTTTGCCTCTTGTCAGCGAGAATGCTAATGTACGGTTCTTATGAAATGATCGGCTGACTCAAGAGATCCGCGATCAATGGTCATGGTGATTTACGGATCACGGGTGGAAGCTTGCTTCGCTAACCACCACCGCAGCTTTTCACGGATCTGGAGTCCTCACTATTTGAGGATTCTCCTGGAGAATTACGACTATCGATTTATCTCCAGCGAATCTCCGAGCTCAAATAAGAGCTTTGCAATCTCCTAGGGATTTAACCTCTTTAAGAACTACTTGCGCTTCCTGTTTCCTATTGAATAATTCCAAAGCCCTAACCCTTCTAATCTTTCTTCACAAACTCAAGTCTTCAAAGAGACTCCTGCGTGCACTCCCTACAGAAATTCTTCAAATACTTCGAGGTATTTGATTCTCTTGACTCTATGCACTCTCTGCGCAGCGGTGATATTCCTTAGATCTCTTAGCCTTAGTTCGCAAGTTCTAAGATTAAGAGCCAGCCTATGCACACCTTGCGTGGCTTCTTGTATAATTGAGGACAATATTATCCCTCCTGATATTTTCATAGATAAACTCACGAACTTTGTAGATGCACTCCTTGTGGACACTTCCAAACAACTCATGCGGGAACTCCTACTCAGAGGAAACAATTGAAACTCATTCCTTACTCTCTCGGACTTCAAACATAACATGAAATCATACATACATAGCATAACAACAATGTTACAACAGAAGAGTAAAACAACCATAAGCATAGCGTTCAACATGTATGCGAGAAAGCATTATAGCCCATGAGTCGAATCAAAGCTTCATATATTAGAATTCAAAACTTTTGTACATGGGTTCTTCTCTACAACTCTCTTCTTCTCTATGCTAATGTGCTTAATCATAAAATCTTGGCCGATACAATGATACAAAGAATGATTGTCTATGGTCGTTTTCCCTCAACTCTAAGCTGTCCTAATCTGGGAATTTAAATCTACCTACTCTCATTAACTATACATAAATACCTTACCTCCTAGGATGAGCGGAATTGGCTCAAGATCTACATTTTACAATATGGAAGTTCACCTTCTTAACTATTTCATTAATATCTATGCATCCAAACTTTCAAAATATTTCAAAATGTTTTTAACATGTGACAAAATGTGATGGCACTCATCCCAAGCGTTTTCGCCTCCACGCTTGCTTACTACTGACGATGCTCACGCATCATACTCCCTCCTTGAAAATTTTCATGGACTCATATTCATGAGCTCTTGCCTGATCATCCATTAGCCGAATTTTACTTCATTCTCCCGGTGAAATCTTCGATTGGATGTCCCTTCCATTTGACCAAGTATTCGAAATACTCTTTTCTCTACGGTCCTCTTCGACTCTCTTGTTAGGTGTCTTTTCCATTTGTGGATTTTCGGCTATAGGCATATGTTTTGGTCCACCTAAACCCCGTGTTGGTGTCTTCTCCTACTTCTTCGGTCGGTAAAGGGAATTTTCAAATGTGAGATGTTGAATATCGGTGAAATTAGATCCCGATGGGTAATTAGGTCTCATGAATTTGCTCCAATTTCTTTACGATCTTGCATGGTCAAATCTTCGCTGTTTCAGTTTGTTATATATTCCCCTTAGGGTCTTTCCTTTTCTCATATTGCAAGAATCGGATCACCAACTTCAAATTGAATTTCTCTCTGTTGATATGCTCTGCGTTTATACTCCTGATTGAATGCAAACGTTCCTTCACTTGGTTATGAAGAGTTCTTTTCATAAGCCTACGCAAAATCCTTTGCACTAGCATCACGAATTGGTTGTTAGAACCTTTCAATTCATAAACTCCTCTTGGTTTCATTCCATGCACAATTTGGAATGGACTATGCCATGTTCTTCTATTAATTGAATCATTGTAAGCAAATTCCGCGTGTGTGGCCGAGGAATGTGAATCCCACTAAGCGTGGTGTTTAGTCACTAGGCTCCTTAGCAAATCTCCCAAACTTTTGTTTACAACTTCTGTTTGTCCATCCATTTGAGGTTGATATGTTGAACTGAAAGATAATTTTTTCCCCATCCTTTTCCATAGGTTTCTCCAAATTTTTCCCATGAACTTGGTGTCTCAATCATAAACAATACTCCTTGGAAAGGCTGTGAAGTTTGACAACTTCCTTGAAAAGCAGGGTTAAGCAATATGAGTTTCCTGGCTGGTTTTACGGCATGGTATAAAATGTGCCATGTTTGAAAATGCATCCCTTTTCCCTGGGTGGAGTCAATCTCTTTGTGTCATAGCAGCTAATATAAAATCATGCTCACTACATCCCTTGGCCTCTCATTATGGGTAATGGTGAGGTAGCAATCATGTGTTCTACCTTTACCTTTTTGAGTGTTGACAAATCCTACATCCGTCCACAAATATTTTGACATGGGTCATCCCCAATAAAATAAGAGTTATTTAATTTTGAGAACGTTTTATCATAACCGAAATGTCATTGATCCTCAGCTGTGTTTTCTTTTTAGAGATTCTCCTAAGTGGAGCATTTTTGGAATCTGGGTTGATTGCCTCTAGAATAATAATCCATCTGGATCATATATTGGGATCCATTGACTTATGTCCACGAGGTGGATTCTCGGATGTATATCATACTCTTTGAAATCACGGATCATCTACGGTACATGTCCTTGAGGTTATCAAAACCTAATGTTTTGACTCAAAACTCCTACATAAAGAAAACTTTTACTGCTCAAAGCATCAACAACTTTGTTAGCGGTTCGATATGTTTAATTACAAAAGTAAAATTATGCATGTATTCAACCCATTTAACATGTCTTTGGTTCAACTTCTCCTATTGAGTTATGAATTGTAAGGCATGATTATCAGCGTACAAAATAGACTCTTTAGGGATCAAATAGTGCCTCCATTTCTTCAACACTTGTATGGTTGCATAAAATTCCTTGTCGTATCATGGAGTCGCCACTTTCACTTCATCACAGTTTCTCATTGGAAATTATCGTCGATCTATCATCTTGGCTTAGACCACTCTACTTGGTGAAATCGGCTTGCATCACATTTGACCTGAAACATTTTATTGAAATTTGGAAACACCAAAGGGTAGTTTGGTCAATAATCTTCCTTTTCCATGAGTTGAAACTTTTTGACTTTCTCTGTCCGATTGAAAAGATTTATGTCTTTTCTTCCCCATATCCATCATCCGATGCGTAGCTAATTCCTAAATTTCTAATAATTTTTTTTTGTGAAACTAGCCAATCATAGCAGAAAATTCTAACTTCGATATACTTGTCGGTGATGGCCAATTCTTAATCACCTCACTTTATCACGGATCCATTTTCATCTTATTTGGAGATAGCGAACCCCGAATTAATGAGCTCTATATTCATGAATGATGATTTCTTCATATTTATCGACAACTTCTCTTACTACAGTTTCTGCATCACTATAGACAAATGCTTCAAAACTTTTTTTGTTCCAACTTTGGAAATCAATATCATCCGAGATATACAATGCTGAATTTTCCTATGAAATCCTTCGGACTTCATTCATCAACCTCATGAAGAAATTACTAGGCACATTTGTTAGAAATAGGAAATGGCGTAAAATCCATTCATGTAACCCTTCATTCGTCTTGAATGTTGTCTTCCATTCATCACCTTCTCATCGAGAGATTTGATGATAGTTGCTTTTCAAATCAATCTTTGAAAAACAATTTCTTTTACTGAGAAGTCCAAATCATCCATCCTTAGCAATGGAAATATATATATAATGGTAATCTTGTTAATTTCCCTCGAGCAGCATGTACACATCCTCCATCCTCCACCCATCTTTCTTTTAGGTGAGCATTGTTGGTACGATGCATGGACTCAAACTTTCTCTAATCAATCCCTTGTCCATTAAATCCCAGACCTGCCTCTTGACTTCTTCACTCTCCATTCTCTGTGATCGAAATAAATGCCTTCTTTGTTTAATTATTAGCTCAAGTATGAATCAATGTGATGACTTATGATTTTGATAGGTGGCAACGAACAGGGTGGTTCATCCACTACTATATCGACAAACTCTTCCAGCAACCGGATTTCCTGCGGTGATCACTTACTCTTATTATGGATTAAAACAATTATAGGCTTCTGACCACAATGAATTTTGTATCTTCCTTCTTCTTAACCTCATACCAGAAGTTCTTCCCACTCACTTAATTCTGAGTTTGCTCACCTTTGGTTTCCTTTGCACATCCTTAATCGGTGGTAACATGTGAGTTCTCCCATTCTTCCTCCATGGTGTATGTGTTCTTTCTCCATCATGAATCACATTCATGTCAAATTTCCATAAAGATCTACCTAGCAATGAATGACAAACATCCATGGGAATGACATCACATAATATTTCATCCTTGTAGCATCCTCTATTTTAAATTCAACTAAACGTTGTTTGGTGACATTTACCTGATGTTCTTTAACTCTATATGGGCTTGGATGTTCAATGATCTCGGCTCCATCTTTTCTACCATCTCTATAGAAGCAGTTATTTGTGCTACCATTTGTCCATGATGACTTTTCATGTACCACACATCTTTGGTTTTGCAACGGTCCTAAAGGTCTATTCCCTTTGAATTTGGATTCTACTACCTCCTTTGTCAATTGTTAAGAGAACTTTTCTCATCATCAAGGATCTTCCACCTTCAGCATCTTACGCCTCAGCATTCCATCCTTGAGCCTCAATGGCATGGGTCACCTCCTTCTTTCTTTCTATACGGGCCAGGTCCTTAAGATTTATGTCCATTTTTTCTCTGGTGAAACATTTTATTACTCTACCTCGACCTCTTCCTCTTCTTCTAGCTTGAGGAAAGTATTTCTCCGACCTCTTTTGTCCTCGTTGTGAGCTTCCACATCTCTCGGTTTGAGTTTGAGGTTTCTTCCACTCTTCTTTGGGTTTTGGGATTCTTGTCTGGGCTTGATTGTTTTGCCTTTGGCTTGACTTCTACGTCGGCCTCTTTGACTTTGCTTTAGGCTCAGCTTCTCTTCGGCTTCGAGCCATCGGTAGCATATGCCGCGTCAGAATGGTAACCATGCTCATTCATCCTAAATGTCATATCTAAGACCATTCAAGTACACGGAAACCTTTTCATCATCGGCTCTCAATGAACTGCTCCGATGTTTATCCTATAGAACTCTTGAGTCTATTCTTTCACTGACATCATCTTATGTCTCAAATTACGCATTTTGAACAAAGTGATTTGATAATCTTAGGTATGAATTTTGCCTTCATCTTTGCAACCATTCTATCCCAACTCTTGATTATCTACTTGTAGGTGTCGTCAGCTCGCAGTTCATCCCACCACAATGATGCATGTCCTTTAAGTCTTGTGACAACATGTTTGACCTTCTTGTCTTCCTCAACATCTTCATAGTCAAATACTTATCGAGCTCTAATCCAATCTAGAAGCTCTTCAACATCCGAGTTTCCCTCATATATTGAATGCGTTTTATCTAGCACTATCCTTGCAACAACCTTGAATATGTGCTGCTTGCTGCATCTTCATTTGCAACTTCTTCTCCTTCATTTTCACTTTACCGATTGATATCTCCGGTACGGTACGTGTAGCCGTTGTCTTTATCTTCATGGCATCAAGCATGTAGTTCACACATCTGTCTTTCCCTTGCCAAATCAAGTAATTGTCTGTCTCTTCTTCTTAGCGACCCTTTCCTCACGGTGGATCGGTGTTGCACAATCTCTTTTTCTCGATGGCATGGCTACAAAATTCCTCTTTTTCCTGCTATAGAAAGTAAAGAAATGTTTCGCTCGATACTGGCGTACGGACCCGGACCCTCGAAGCGGGAGTTATGCGGGACATTTAACTGGCCCTAAAATTGAATGACTCTTTTATTTCCCTCTCGGGGGTATTTCACTCACCCTTTCTGAGTATAATTCACAGGCCCTCCTGAGTTTTGTCTGCGTGATTATTCACCGGCATGAACTCCTTGATCAACACCCAACTAACATTGGGAATCTTCTTTTTTCCTTTTTGGGATATCGAATTTCACGAATCCCGTGGTCGAACACCTTACCTCTTCAACCTCCGAAAACCCAAAATACAAAAATCATGGCTCACCGCGGCGATTTTGGATTTTCTCTTTAAATGATTCGAGGGTTATTGACGATGTGCTTTACTCACTTCGGAGTCCCAAAACACGAATTGCAGAAATCCTGAAAATTCTACCCTCAGCCTACTACACTTCGTGACTTCGAGATTCTCCTTTCACTATGTCATTCCTTTGTCCCGATAGGATTCACGATATGCGGGTAGAACGCCGAAACACAAATGTTCCCACTTCCAGAAATCAATGTTGTGATTCTTCCCCTTGACCCAGTAGGTTAAGCGTGATTTTCATCTTAGGAGTTTGTAGGCTTATCCTCCCGAACTCTCTCTCGCTCTTATACATTCACGGTCTGAATCTCACGAAATGACAAAATGGTTTCCCTTTTGAGTTCCGCGAATCGGAGTTGAAACTCCGCGATTCAAATTATGTCTCCTCAATATCCGGGATCCCGAAATCTTAGAAATGCGAAATGGTCCTCCCACTTCTTTTCTTTTCCGCGATTTTGGTACTTCTATTGAGTGTTCTGCGCCTCTTGTCAATAGAGTCTTGATAACTTTGATTCCCAAAATCCCGTGACTCAATAGACCACGATCAATGGTCTACATTGATTGGATCTAGAGTGGAAACTTGCTGCATGCTAACCACCACCCTGTAACTTTCCTGGATCCTATAGTCCTAGTTATTTCTAGGATTCTCCACAGAGAATTCCAACAGTCAAATTCCTCCAGCAGTCCTCCGACTCAAAACACGTGATCCTCCACTTCGAGTTTGCAACCTCTTTAAAATTCACTTGTGCTTCACACTTCCTCTTAGATAATTCCAAGACCTAACCCATGCGAGATTTCTTACATGAAAATCAAATCTTCAAGAAGACTCTGCATGCACTCCTTGCGGCAATCTTTCAATTAACCTCTGGTTATTTGATATATTCCAACTCTGTGCACTCCTTTTGACAGAAGTTATTCAACCACTCTTTTGGTTGGAAAAGTATAAGACTTTGACCTACCTATGCACACCTTGCACAACTTCTTGTAGAATTGAGGACAATGACATCCTCGATCTTTAGGAGACAAACTCACGAACGCACGGCTGACGCCTCCCTTGTGTACTTCAGCACTCATAGGGAACTTTTACTCGAGAAGAGAAACAATTGAAACTCATTAGGTACTCTCTCCAGACTTCAAACACTTAACATGAAATCATATGCATAGCATAACAACAAATGGCCTGTGAGAAGGTAAAAGCATTATAAGCATATCATTCAACATGTAGCATACGCGGAAATAGTGCCTTGTGAGTCTGAGATCAAGCTTCATATATTAAATTGAACTTGTGTGCATGGGTTCTTCTCTACAACTCTTTGCTTCTTCTCTATGCTAATGATGGCAATCATACAATCTCGGTGTCTGATGATACAAGAGACCAGGGTCAATACATGGTAGTTTTCCCTCCATCTCCTAAGCCCCATCTAATCTAGAATTTAAATCCTACCTACTTTCTCATTAACTTTAATACTTGATGACTCACCTCCGGATAGTGAATCGCTCAAGATCGTTCTGATATGCAAGTATGCCTCCTTTAACTGTTACAATTAATATCCTCTCTTTTCAAACTTTCAAAATATTTCAAAACGTTTTTGACATGTGCCAAAATGTGATGAAGATTATGGTATTTCGCCTCCGCAGCTTGCTTCTTTGTTGTGATGCTTCCTGCATCGGTTTGACGGGTTACTACCGCAATTTTATTTGGCACTATGGAAGAATAGAAGCACCTTTAACGGCTCTAGCCAGCTTCAAAAGGGATGAATTTTCATGGACTCTAGAGGCAAATAAATCTTTGAACAACTTAAAGAGGTGATGTAAAAGCTCCTATCTTGACCCTCCAGGACTTAAAAAAACCTTTATTGTGGAATGTGATTACTCCGAGGAAATGGAATTGGTGTTGTCCTCATTACGAAGGAAGGCACTAGCTTTTGAGAGTTGACCACTCAAGGGAAAGGGACTTACACAAACCCATTTATCGAGAGAAGGAAATGATGGCAATAATACATACATTGAAGGAAGTAAGGCGTCCTTACCTAATAGGTAGGCACTTCCCAAAGGTCAAAATAGATCATGATAATCTGAAAATACTTCTTGGAACAAAGACTATCTTTAAGAAGAACAACAAAATGGGTAACCAAGATGTTGGGTTATGATTTAATCGTCACATAAAAAGGGAGATGAATATTTAGCGAGATGCACTCTCGAGAAAGGATGAAGATGTTGATTTTCTATGCTATCTCATCCAAGCTGATTGGATAATATATATAAGCAAGGATGAATGGAAGAATAATGAAAAAGTGTGGACTCTATTCAAAGGTTACAACAAGATTCCGATTCATCAGATACATTTACATGCAAAATGATTCACTATGGTACAAATATGCTTATATTTACATGTAATAACTCCCAACTCAAACAAAGGTGCTATTGGGGTTGCACCTCTCCAGTAGGAGGGTGCTCAAGATTTTGAAAACCTACCATGGGGTCAAGAAGGAATTTTTGGGATGGCCTTAAAATTGATGTTCAAAGGTTTATGGCGAGAATGTTTAGTTTTCCAACAAAATAAGGAGGAAATGATTAAGACCCCAGGTATTTTTACGACAATGCTTCATCCCAAATTCTGGTGATTGGGAGGAGGTTTCCATGGATTTTCATCATTTCTGCCAGAGTCACGAAGGAAATGATGTCATCATGGTGATTGTTGTTAGGCTGACCAGAATGCAGCACACTTTTGTGCGCTCTCTCCATCCTTCCGTCGGTACAATTACCCACCACATTCATGGAATAGTTCAAAATCTACATGGAAAGCGCAAAGATTAGTGTAAGTGAGAGAGATCCCATCTTCTCTGGTATTTTGGATATAATTTTTTTCTTGTTGTTTGGGTACTCAATTGGTTTATAACTCATCCTATCATCCTCAGTAGTGTATGAGAGATAGTGAACAAATTTACGGAAGGACCACCTTTGTTGCTTTGTCTCTAAAAAACCTGATAGTTCAATGGTTTTTGCTTGAATGGTGGTATAACACTTCCTTTCATCGCAAGCAAAAGAAATGACTTCATTGGGCACTCTGCATGGATGCTACCCTCCTTCATCTTATTCTCTAAAACAAAGAATACGGGTTTCAAAGCGGAGTGGAGAATCACATCGAGCATGAAAAACAAGTTATCCAAATATTAAGGGACAACCTAACCATGGCACAAATCATATGAAACAACAAGCGAATCAACATTGTAGGGAAGAAGAAGTTTTGGTAGGGGATTGGGTGTTTTTAGGGCTACAACCATACAAACAAATGTCCCTCGAAGCAATCAATAGGGATAATAAATTATCGCAAAATTCTAGCGAGGGTGCGAAATATTGGTACTATGGCATTACCGAAATTTGGGTTCTTTTTGCGTACCTCCTAAGTACACCAGTTTTTCCATTTTTCATTCTTAAAGAGGTTATAGGTGAAAATATCCCGGTTCAAACTATATTTACGCGAGAACTTGATGAGGAAGCGAATCATGTGGATCTGAGTCATTCCGGTGACACACAAGAATTTTTCAATTGAGGAATAGATCCATTTCAAAGTATCTGATTAAATGGGAGGAAACTACTGACAAAAGATTCCACTTGGGAAGATGATCCTTTTTGCTCTGAAGCATCGAGTTATTCGGCATTGTGGACAACACTTGTCTTAAGGGAGGGCATGTTAAGCCTTAAATAATGTCTCATTACCCATAGTGGGGGCATATTATATTAGTAATATTATTTTATTTATGGCGGCTTTAGGCCATTAGGTTTGTAATTATACCTCCTATTCTCTATTATACCAAGGAGATATTTTCATTTTGAATCATCTTGTGAGTACATTTTATATGGGCATAAGGAGGTTGCCTCCTCAAGGGAAACGTATCTAAATTTCTCTACTTTTCAAGGTGTTGAGTACTAATTATAGGTTTTCTATGCTATAATGATATTTGGTTTCTAACAAATGGGACCGAAAATAACTATGTAGACAACATCATTACATACATTAAAAGCATATGAAGGGTTGAATATAACTAGCAATAGTTACTTGTGATTTTAGTTTACTAATGTAGAGGTAAGATGACAGTTACCAATCATTAAGGAAACAAGGTAATGAATATAAAACTCAACTCATAAGTACATAAAAGAAGGAAAGATGAGAGTCGAACAATAGGGTGAGAAAACTTAATTTCACAATATATTCAAAGTTTTTCTTCATAAAAGAGTGCATGAGAGTCTTCAATATTGAAACACAGTCCTCAAGACTTCTTCCCCCCCTCAATTACACTATATAAATGATTGGATTTATATCTTTACAATGTTTAATTGAGATTCTCCAAAGAGGGATCGAATAGCTACAAAATCTAATCTAGCTACAATAAATGAGATAAGATCCTATTTTTAAGGGAATCAAACCCTGATCCTAAACTGAGTCTTCCACAACTCCACAAGTTTGTTGGATGATGACAATCCTCTTCTAGAATCTCCAATGACAGTTAGGCCTTGAGTCACCCATTCTTCAATCGAAAAGGAGTCCTCCTTTAACTTTTCCTCCAATATGCAAAAGACAATCATGTTGGTAGCACAATACACTATGAAACTGCTCTTTACTACCAACTTCACGTAGGAAATTTTTTCACAATTTTATATAAATGCACAAAAAAACTTGTTTAAATGATGCAAACATTGCTCCATTGCAATACTATACCACTGTATAATCATATTTTGCATCAAGATTATTTATATTTGCTAATTTGCAAGAGTGTTGATGGTTTTGGACTTTGAAGAAGAAACTCTACAACACCTCTACAATAGCCATACTCACTCTTGACTTTGCTTGAACAATCAACCCTAGTTACATTGGCCATTTATGGTAGCTTAGGAGTGCTGTGGACAGCCTCTATTATGACCCTATAGCCAGACTAGAATCCTCAGGAAGGAAAATAGTGAAGGAAACCCTAGACAAGTTGTGGACTGAATAAATACATTTGCCGTTTGATGATACCCGGAGGAGAAGTTGGCCAGTTTAAGGCGGCGAGTCGACCAGTTAGGCGGCCAGTCCACTATAAATCTGAGGACACCAATTTCATTATTTTCATCTTAGCAGTTGCGATTGAGAAATATCTGCGGTAGTTGTAGGCGTATCAGTTTGGTGTCACGGTTTTAGGAGGCTGAAAGTGGTCGCGGCTAACCACAGGTGGGATCATCACATTCGGTTAGTTTCTATTCTTTTGCTTGGTGCATTTAGCCTCTCACGGCTATAGATTGCGTAAAATTCTCTTCGGTCAGAGCCAAAAGGTTCTCGAGGAGAGGGTGGCTTAAGGCACGTAGTTTGGGTATTGGTGTATTAAATGGATTTAAATAGAAGAATACCATGTTCCTGTGGTTGGGCCTTACTGAGGTAGGCACAAAATGTGGAAGGAAACATAACCACTGGGTATTGAGCTCATTGAGGAACTTCAGCTAGAGATTTACCAACGGAGAAGCTTCAAATGGCTGTAGCTAGGGTTCTTGGGCGATTCTGAAAACCTAATTCTGAATCTGACACGCTGTGATGGAGCATCTTTCTCAAAGATAATATATCGAATCGCCTATTTCGAGCATACCTATTATTTTAGAAAGAGAGAAAAGGTTGAAGTTTTGGATCAAGGCATGACCGGTTATCAGTAAACCGAAGACATGTACGAAAATAATGCGGTCTCTTACATTACTTTTCGGCACTTATTGGGACAATTGAAGATGACATGTGGATATTTGATAGTGGATCTTCTAGGCATATGACGTGAGATCAAGCTAGACTCTCGGAACTAAATAGAGAGAAAGACGGTATGCACAAAGTGGAGCTTGGAGACAAAGCACCTACCCATCGAGAAGGATTTGGACAAGCCTCCATCAAATTGGGATCAGGTAACAATGTTCACTTAAAGCGATATTCTATATGTACTGGTTTAGAAAAGAATCTTGTATCAATATCATGTGTAGAAGAAAAAGGAAACATAATAGCCTTCACATATGAAAAGGTGTTATCATGGCAAAAATATTCCATCATAGAAGATGTTAGGGTCCTGGCTGGAAGGCTGATGAAGAGGGAATCTATATGAACTACTAGAACGAAATGAAGAAGCCTAGTACATGATGAAGTCAACCCTAATGAGCTTTGATAAAGCCAGAAGGTATGCTCATTATCAATTATCAAGCATTACCTTTCCTCGGAAAGATGGTTGAAGGGATACCAAAATTGAAATCTACCGCATGAAGGAATTTGCAGGGATGTGCCCTTGGGAAGAACAGTAAGAAACCATTCCTAGCGTGTAGCGGATCTAGGGAAACCCTAGATCTAATACACTCGGTTTAGCGGTTCGATGCTAGTCAAATATTTAGGAGGAGCTCTCACTACTACTTAACATAGATGATTATTCAAGGAAGATGTGGTTGTACCTACTAAAGTCAAAGATGAAGTATTCAGCAAGTACCAAGAATTTAAGTGAAATAGAAACCTTACAAACAAGAAGTCAATTTAGAATAGATAATGGAGGAGAATACACCTCAAAGGGTTCATTGCATTACACCGTCGTGAGGGATTAGGAGGGAGCTAACATTTCCTCATAATCCTCAACAAAACTCAATTGTATGAAAGAAGAACATATCTATGAAGAAAGCTTAAAGCCCTATTGAGCGATCTTGAGAATCTATCCATGTTTCTATGGGGAGAAGCAACAATGGCCCGGCCATATACGTGCAGAACAGAACCCCTCATCACATATTGAAGGACATGACTTTTAGGAAGAAGCATTCTCGGTAAGAAACCTAACATAGAAAACTTAAGAATATTTGGATGTCAAGTTTATTCTCATATTCCCAGGATAAAAGAAATAAACTAGAACCCTCTCAGGAAAGAAAGGGGATATTTGTGGGATATAACAATTCATCCAAGGCCTATAGAATAAATATTCCAGAACAAAAGAAGATTGAAGTTAGCAGAGACATAACATTCAATGAAAAGATGGCCTTGAGAAAATCTATTGAAGAAACTATAGAAGAAGAAGGAAATTGAAGAACTAAATGAAGAAAGAAAACATAGAAGGTAGAAAGTAACAAAAGGATCAACACGATCATCTATGGAATATGTGAGAGCAGCTGATCCCGAGATAATATGCCAAAAGAACGAGCTGACCGGCTGGCTTGAAGCCTGCCTGCAAGGCAGCAAAAAGAATCCAAGGTTCTAGAAGGAACATCGAGGAAGACTAAAAAGGCCAGAAAAAGATTCTCAAGTTTTGCAACATACATGACAAAGCTTCTAGATGAAAGAACCTACTACATTTGAAGAAGCCGCTAAAAAGGAACAATGGAAAGAAACTATGACAGAACATGGAGTCAAGTGAGAAATGAGGTATGAAATTGTGCCAGACCAAGGGATAATAATGTGATCGACATAAAATGGGTATACAAGAATAAACATGCACATTAGGCGGGCGTGGATAAATATAAGGCAAGATTAGGTGGCTAGAGGGTTCCTCGAGAAGGAGGGAGAAGACTATGACAAAACATACTCACGGTGGCAAGGTATACTTCCATGAGAACTATCATATCTCTTGTTGCTTCCATGGAATTCGGAATCTACACTAAATGGATGTAAGACAACCTTTCTCAGCAGAATATCAAAGAAAAAGTATATATTGAACAACCTCAAAGGATTCAAGGTACACTCAGGAGACACTCATGTTTCTTGACTGAGAAATATCTATATATGGACTTAAGAAAGCTCCAAGGGCTTGGTATGTGTTATCAAACTAATTGGTAGGTGTGGACTAGCTAGCCACGTCTCCCTAGATCCACACGGATCTAGAACAAAAGCGAGACAAGACAACTCTTTCCCTAAGTTTTTGACCATTGAATTAACTAGGAGGAATGAACAAGTAACATACCTTATTATGGCTTCCTAAGGTATTTGTTTCTCCCGCTTCACCCCAGTGCTCATTGAATTCAAGGCAGAACAACACAAACGACAAAGTGAAGATAGCACAATATATTCAATATTTAACCTATGTGTATGATCAGGAATTACACACAATAAAGTGAGATTAACTTTATGGGAAAAGGGACATCACCAGCCTTATCATATTAATGGAAATTAAAGATTACAACCTAAGCCTTGGTGTCCCAAATTCCTTAGATGGATCTTGGCTCACGCCACACACGCTTGCTCAAATCTTGTATGAAGAAGATCAAATCCTCAAGGATAGACTTGCTAGAGTCTCCAATTTGTTGACTAGGTCATCACACAATTCTTTCTGATTCTCAAATGAATCTTTCCAACCTTTCCATGAGAATTCCCTCAATATGGGGAGAATGAATTAGTTACTTGGATGGGAATGATCCCAAAATGTCGGGGAATCCGGTACTAGGATAACCATTCGAATACCAAATAATCCTTCTAGAAAATTCCCTTCTAAGCATGAAATTCATCTTTTTCCATGCTTTAGGAGGTTCACCACAGAATTCAACACAATCGCGAGAGTTCTGCCACGGCTTGAACATCCTCACAGTCGGGCATTCACGTGGCAAATATAATGGCGACTGTGAACCTTCTTCAAAATGAGTTTTTTGGGAAGGAGATGAAAATAACTTTTTCTCGAGAGAAAGTTCTTATGAAGAACCTGAGTACACCATCATTAATACATCATCATGTGACCAAAATCATGGGTAACGGTATGCTAGGATGGACATTTATCTAACCAAACTTGGTTTTCCAAGTCATGTAAGATCCAAACCTTTACTACAAAGTTGTGGACAATGCACTGTAATTCTCTTGTTATATGTTGATGATCTATTCATGCTTGGTGAAGAATCTCTAATCATTCAGGTGCAAGAGAGAGTTAGCCTCTGAATTTGATATGAAGATCTGGGTCTCATGCACTATTACTTGGGACTAGAGGTATGGTGGAAGCGTGGTGAGGAAGTATTCCTTGGACAAGGAAAATATGCAATAAAGATCCTTGGTTGGAATGATGATTGTAAGTCCATGGACACTCTATGAATCTTGAGATATAAGAAAAGTGAAAGTCACCCGATTCGATCGATGGGCCATCTTTATACCGAGCGAACTAATTGGATCATTGATGTATTTGGTAAATACTAGGCCAGACATTTTCTTTTTTGTGAATACACTAAGCCAGTTCCGGGTGGAAGTTGGAACCTAGACAAGAGAATTGGGTGGTTGCAAAACATATCTTGAGCTATATTCATGGGACAATAAACTATGGCTTAAAATATACCATATCCAGTGATATCCAACTTCATGGATTCACGGTCGATTAGGCGGGGAAGTCTGAAGATGAAGGAAATTACTTCGGTGTAATGTTTAGCGAACACGCTATGATATATTGGAGCGGCGGAGGCGATGCAATGTACTTAATACAGCAGTAGAGTATATGGCAGCTTGTGAAGCATCCACAGAAGCAATATGGCTAAGGAAATTAATATCTGATTTATTTTATCAGACTCTAGAATCGGCCACAATATATTGTGATAATCAAAGTTGTATAAAAGTTTATCCAAGAATCGGTGTTTCACGATAAATTGACACACATTGAGATCAAATACTACTTGCTCCAGAGATAAAGTCCGGGAAGAGAGTAAAGCTTCGAGTATATTCCCGTGATGGCGGAGACAACATATATCACGACAAAGACTCTTTCCATAATCAAGTTTGCATATTGCCGAGAGAAGATAGGGATCATGGAAATAAATCCCTTATTTGAAAGGGAAGACTCTCGGGGATAGAGAAGATGCATAAAATGTTTATTTTTGTGATTAAAATAACTCTCGATTAAGAGGAGGTGAAAATGTTATTTTGTAAGTCAGTTAGACGGAGATGATACTCATTAGGAAGAATTGGATTGAGATTTACGTGAACGATGCTTCCATTGTAGTGTATGGGAGGTAAAGCCCGATTGATAATGCATCATAGACATCAACTTCCCATTATGGGAGTGGTCTAGGACAACCATAGCTTCTTGGCGATCCTCGGTAGTGGTCAAGTAGAATGGAGTACGCCTAAAATCGAGGCGATCATTCTTCCGAAGTTCCACAGTTGTGGCGGTTTGAAGAATCGTCCATTTGGAGGTTGATGGAATAGACATTCCTCGAGGAAGACTCATTCTTTCAGGATACACTTTGTTTAATTAATGGGAGAGAATGGCCGGGTGAGAGAATAGTATGGATGGTTACTCCTGGAAGACTCATTCGCTGCAAGTTACACCTTGTTTGGTGTCGAGGAATGGCCCAAGGTGAAGAATGGCCCAAAGTGAGGAATGGTCCATGCTCAGAAATCAAGGATAGTTATTCCTCGAGGGAAAAATTATTCTCTCGAGGTTACACTTTGTTTGGTATTAGGAAGAATGGCCCAGGTGAAATAGTCAGGTGTGAAATCATTCCTTAGAGGGAAGACTCATTCCCTCGGGTTACACTTTGTTTGAGTGTCGGAGGAATGGCCCAAAATAAGGAATGGTCAAGCATTTCTTAGGGCAGACTCATTCTGTCTAGTTTACACTTTGTTTAGTGTCAATAGAATGGCCCAGGTTGGGAAATGGTCCGGGTTAATCGAAGTAATCCTTCTTCCTTGGTTGAGAAGAATGGGGAAGATAGCCCAATGTTGATATTCTATATTGAGGAAAGACATTCTTCGGACTCCACGGTCTTGAGTGAAAGATTGTCCTAGATGATTATTTTTGATACTCTATAATGAGGGTAGACATTCTTCGGATCTCACGGGCAGTGAGTGAAATCGCAGCGAGATGATTCAGTTTATCATAACCTTGTTTCTATGAAGGATGTTCCTCTTGTGGTGGTAGACATTCTTTAGGATCTCCACCGAGATGTGAGTGAAAGATTGGCCCGATGATACAATTTTATCATAACATTGTTTCTATGCGAGGTTATTATTATTTGTTATGAAGGGCGGTTGTGATTGTTTCTAAAGTCGAGAGTAGTTGTGTGTACTCTTGGAATGAACAGGACATTCTATAAATTGATATTAGGTTGTCATAGGAGATTATCGGTTGGATAATAATGGCCAGTGCTCATAGTGCTATATTGAATGGTATGTTGTGCTCAAGACCATACCTCCCTAAATTTGGGAGAGTGTTAATATTATGGTAGCTTAGGGAGGTATGAACCTCTATTATGACCTATGATGAGACTAGATCTATGGAAGGAAGCAAGAATTGAAGGAAACCCTAGACAAGTTGTCGGTTGACAAATATATTTATATTGAATTTATTGATGCCCGAGAAGGAGAAATTAAGACCCGGTTAGGCTGGAATTAGAGCTGATTAGGCTGGCAGTCCACCTCATCTGAGGACACTGCTTCATTATTTGTCATCTCGTGATTCTGATGAGAGCAATATCTGTCTTGACGATTCACGAGGCAACAGTTTGAATGCGTGGGTTTTACGGAGGAAATTTGGAAAGTGGTGCACTAACTACGGGTGGGAATCATCTATTAGAGTTTTTTTTTCTATTCTTTTGCTTGGTGCATTTAGCCTCTCTTGGCTATAGATTGTAGCCATAATTCTCTTCGGTCAAGGTCAAAGATTGCTTGGAGGTGGCTTGGGCATGTGGTTGGGTAATGAGGGTATAGTCAATGGTTAAACAGGCACAATCCTCTATATTCTAACAAGTTCTGCATAAAGAATATATAAAGCTCTTCTATTTCTAGAACTTGAATTTTTTCAGGGCCTCCACTTTAGTATCTCAACAAAAGTCTTCAATGATATTTGAATAATTTATGTCTTCTCAGTTGAGCTTCCATACTCTGTCTCCTATAAGACCTCCTTATCCCAATTTGTTGGTTATTTCCCCAATGGCTATTTCCCCATTGAGGTATTGAAAGTCCTTCATACTAGGGGTGAAGGGAATTGTATATTGGTTTAGATAAGGATTTGAAATGCCATGTTTGTTGGATTAATGGGGCATTGTTCCCCAATGAGGTTTTAAAATGTCTTCTTATGGTTTGGGTACTATGTTCCAATTAGGCCTTGAAAGGTAGGTCTACTTGGTTCTAGTAAGACTTTGACCAACCCTATTTGGTATGTCATTTGGGGTGCATACTTCATTACAATAAATCCTTTAAGGTTATTTCATTTAAGGTGATTCTAACTTTTCAGGGCCTCCACTTTAGTATCTCAACAAAAGTCTTCAATGATATTTGAATAATTTATGTCTTCTCAGTTGAGCTTCCATACTCTGTCTCCTATAAGACCTCCTTATCCCAATTTGTTGGTTATTTCCCCAATGGCTATTTCCCCATTGAGGTATTGAAAGTCCTTCATACTAGGGGTGAAGGGAATTGTATATTGGTTTAGATAAGGATTTGAAATGCCATGTTTGTTGGATTAATGGGGCATTGTTCCCCAATGAGGTTTTAAAATGTCTTCTTATGGTTTGGGTACTATGTTCCAATTAGGCCTTGAAAGGTAGGTCTACTTGGTTCTAGTAAGACTTTGACCAACCCTATTTGGTATGTCATTTGGGGTGCATACTTCATTACAATAAATCCTTTAAGGTTATTTCATTTAAGGTGATTCTAAATGGTATTCCATTTGATTCTAGAGTGATCATCCCTTATCTTACAAAGGATAATATTTTAAGATCAATGCTTCAAATAATAAGGCCCTTCTTGAAAATAATTTTTATTTGATTCTAGTCATACACTGTGCCAACCTTATTTAGGTCTTGTAAGACATTAAATGGGTTCTTATATATCATCATAGAAAGTGTAAGGTATTGTTATTTATCTCCTTTACATAAGTTTTATTTTTTTCTCTCTAAAAGGAATTAGAGTTCTATCAAGGGATGTTTTCCCCAAATCTATTAATATGGAGCAAAATTCCTCTTTTCCCCAAGCATCATAGGTTGATGATTGAAGCTTCACATGAGCTAGCTAAAATTCCACCTCTAACCCATTTGTTCACTGTAGAGATTGATCCAAAATGGATCATGAGACAAAGTCGAGATGACTTTATAGATTGAAGGTGTTTTTTATCAAGGTTGAATTCTAGGGCTTCAAACCCATGAGATCATAAGAAAATTATAGAATTTTGATGAGGCATATGTGGAAGGGGAGTGGATCATTGTGTCTTGACCACGATTTTATGGTCGGTGGATGATGAGTTCATAGTCCACTACACTCACAATTTTTGTTGTTGTCGTTCTACAATGATTCCATAGTCCATGTCCTTAATTTATAGAGCCTTTTGGTATTCCTTCTAAGATAAATTTGTATGTTGTGTGGAAACTTAAACCTCAAATTTGTTGGGGTAATTAATCAAAATGACAGTCTTTTGACCTAACTCCATAGGAAAAGTAGAATGGATTCCTTGAGGCTTAAACATTTGTCCATCGAATGCCTTCAACATGGTGTTGGACTGCACAAGATCTGAGGAATCGATATCTATCCAACATGACATAGACAAATACAAGTGGAGGCCCCTTAATCAAAAACAATTTTGAAGATATTTGTCCCATGCGAGACTACTTGAATTTGAAAAGAAATCCGGTGGGGGAGTCTAGCCTAACTTTGGTCCATGTCAAATGTAATTAGAATAGTATATTAACGGACCACCCCTCGTATAGTAGACAATGATTCTCTTTGTTGAATTGGGAAACATTTAAGGACTTCGAGGGTCGACATGGCACATGGTGACTGGGTTAAATCTTCCACAATACTATAATTATGGGCAGCCCGTGCGTTGGGATTATGCGTAGACCTAGGAAGCACACCCTTTGGTGGGAAAAGCACCGTGTCAAGTGATGGCTCTTCTATATGGAGAGGTCCAATGGGTTGGGAAGTAAACATAGGTTCCTTATTCGAAGAACCACTCTCTTCAACATGTATTTTCTTCAATAGTATAAAGTATGGCGATTGAATGGGCGATACTTTCTAGGAGGGAATCTTTAGAACTACAAGTACTTTCTTCAATAGTGTAAAGCTACCCAAACACATTTTTCTTGGACTTCACTCTCCACATTGAGATTCCTTTCCCTAAGTCCTCGCAATATTAATTGAGGGAAACCCCCTTCAGTTGGAGGAACGTTGGCTTGAAGTGAAACAAGGTTGGTGAGGTGACAGGGGCCTTCCCTCTAAGTTACACATGATTGCACTTGAGCTTTTGGACTTTATCTAAAAAATTGTGAGTTTGTGTGATAACAAACCTTAGACATATCCTATTGATCCTAAACCTCATTAGACAAGACCCCCTTTACCATTGGAATTTATTCCTCCTCCTCAACCAACCTTGCCTAAGACTGATGATATAGATTTAAATATTGATATGGCTAGTAT
>SNQJ01S0142619.1:4810-29428 GCA_010110895.2 Picea sitchensis
AAATCCATCTGGTTCAATATCAATGGCTATCAAGTTAACTATGGAAATGTACATAAGAACCTTTCAAGTCAACTTGGTCGATGAATATCGAAGTTGTTTGTACTAACTCAACCGATTGATATTAGAGCACTTGTTAACAACTCTGTTGATTTACATCGAAGGAGTTGATCTCAACTTCACTGATTTTCTTTAGTAACTTAATCCTTTGCTGGGAAAAATTCTCAGCAACTCTGTTGATATTTTTCGGATCCCTTAACACCAACTCCCCCGATAGTCATCGGAACACTTGTCATCAACTTCTCTGATTTTCATTAGAGAAGTTAATATTGATTTGCTCAATTTTTAATTTAAAGCATTATTTGAAGTCATTTCTCCTCTTATTTTCACCATATTGTCCAACATGCCTGTTATTATTTTATTCTCTTCAGAGGAATACCTTCCACCAAGCATCAACTTGAGCAAATCCTCTGGTACTTGAGTAGAATAGATAAGTTTTGATGTCATTATGATTTTGTGTTCATACTGATCCTATGTTTTCTTGATAGGTGCAGGAATGTATCCTAAGAAAAGGGCAATGAATAAAGTGTCAAACACCAAAGCCTCTGCTAGCAGTGGACAAGTTGAAGATGAACTAGAAGTGGTTGGACCTATGTACGATGATACCTCTGGACTTCTAGAAAAGGAAGGAGAAACACTCAGATGGGGAAATGTATACCATATGTTCAAAAATAAAAACTTATCCATTGACGTCGAGGATCATGATGAATTAAAAATATTCAAGAAAATCATTAAATCCAGAATAATCAAGGTAGAAGCACATGCAACTGTATTTCCTTATGCAGATGCCATCACCTGGATCCTAAAAAATATAGATTTGAAAGATATATGTCTGTAACGCCAGAAAATATCCCATAACATCGTTTCGACTAGAATACCTAGCAAAATGCTATCACATTAAGAATAGGATTAAAAAGTTGGACAAAAACTTATCGATGAGTTTAAATACACACCCAAAGACATGCTCCCCATATGGTACAAGGCATACAAGCAGTTCAATCATAGAACCAAGCGAGGTTACCCCACGAGAACTTTAAGTAATCCTTATCAATATATGGTGGCCATGTTGTGCAAGTTATATGGGGAACTAGATGCTTCTCAGTTCCCCTTGTCTTACATGCTACTAATTTATTACTACGAAGATGAAGGATTGTCATTCAATTGGGATCACATCCTGTCAGCCAACCTGACAGACACCATAATTGCAGTGGTAGAAGCTCAGCCGAGAAATTTTCCAAGTTTCCACATGTCTTCCTACCTCTTGGATATCATGTGCATTTCCCACTAGTACAAGAACATGGGATGGAAATGGAAACCCTTGGACGAGACCATTCATGTTTAATACAAAGTGCTCTGGGAACAAAAATACAAAATAGAATATCAAAAGATCTGTGAACATTTTTTGGCCCCTCTGTATGAACTTGTATTCTGCACGACAACGCAATGTATGACCAAAAAAGAAATCATTGTCATAAATATTATTGGGTATTGGTACCTTATGGAGCATGGTACCAATATCAGAGTGCATGATGTCACTAAACCCCCCATTTTCTTCCCTGGTTCGTACTAGATAAGCTAGTATTCTAGGAAATAACATATCAGACAATAATATATGGGGTAGGAGGAATGCTCTATAGGGGAAAGAAAGCAATATGGCCACCACTTCCGCTATATATTGGGCTCTAGTCATTCTCCAACACCAAGAAAGAACAGGATGAAGTAAATATCTTTCTCTCATATCATTTTGGAGAGGAAATATTCAGAAGACGCGACCCTAAAGGAGTTGTAAAATACCATTTCAATAAAGTAGGATTTCATTGGGAATACACGATAGAGATCTAGGATGAAGAAGAAGTGCATTGAAATGCACGAACATATGATGATGTTATCTTTTGAACATTAGGGAAGCCTATAGGGAGGATTGAAAATGAAGAAGGAGAAAAAGAAGAAGCTCGAAAAAAAAGCAGGAGAAGCAGCATCAGGAAGATCATCCCCTACCTTCACCTATGTACACTTGGGATTGGTAGAAGGAGAAGAAGAAACACCAACAAATAAGAAAAGAAGAGGCAAAGAAAAGGTTCAAAATAAAAAGAATGATGTTGCCAAGGAACATGAAATCTTGAAGCAGAGAAAGAAAAAGTTGAGGCAGAAGAAAAAACAACAACACAAAAAGAGATCGAGCAAAAAGAGGCAACGAAATAAACCAGAGAAGCAACAAAAAATGTAGCCAAGGAGGCAGCTGATAAGATAGTCAAAGAAGAAAGGAAGAATAAAGATGTTGATATATTTTGGCACAGGGGCAGACCTAGGGTTCAACGCTACAATAGTGCACCAATAAAACCCTAACTATCGGCCCTTTCAGCAACACCTGCGAAGCAGGTGAGGTCTCACCCGAGGTAGAAGCAAGGGGGATTATAGGACGCAGGTGTCTGTAACCAAGATGGGACACAGATCTGTGATAACCACACTTCGTAGAGTATTCTAGTAACACTTAGAAGATGATATGCATTAGCTTTATTAACATCGTAGAACAAGCCCTAATATAGATCGGCGTAGTAACAATAAATGATTAAGCACTTCTACCACTTAGCACATAGCATTGAGTTAGATCTAACATCCATTTGTCCTTAACACAAGTAAAGCACTAAGCATCAATAGATCTATCTATCATATATAAAGCACTGAGAAGATTCATAACATAACCAACACAGCACAAATCAAACAAAAGACACAAGATATATGTGGTTCACCCTAGTGTAGGGCTGCGTCCACCAATTGCTCGTCTTCTTTATTATTCATCAATCTCTTACATTCAGGGACTCCTATGTACTAAGCCACAGAGTCGATCTTTGCAGAGGACAGGAGATCTGCGCACTGAGCAATAGATCCTCCTTCCAATCTAGGTCAAGGCACGGAGCCAACTCCTCTATCGAGCACAAATCCTTAACACATATACCTTCTATTGCACAAAGCAACTCAAAACGGCTTGCCCTTAGCTACCAAGACTTCACTTGTCTCCCCCTTTCTACCATACATTCTTACTTATTTATACTTTTACAATTCCTTACAAAAAGGCCTAATCATGGAAGAACTCATGGGATGACATCCCATAACCCATTACAAAAACCTTAAAGAACCCCTTGTTGGGTCCAAATAGCTCACAAAATTGGTGAGATCCGCGATCTCAGATCCTCCTGGGCGCTCCTTCCTCGATCAATGTGTCAAATTCAAAAAAGTGGTCCAAACCTGAACAAGGTTTCCTCAAAACTTGGTCAAGGACCAACAACCCCCCAACACTCACCTGTGACTCATCCTGAGTCACTCAGTTCTGGTCAATGTTGTTTCGAAGGCCTCGAGCTTAACTCGACTTGCTACTTCACCTGAGCCTCCTACTCAATGATATCCTAGATCATTTTCTCTATAACAGGACCTTCCAGGCGTTGTTCCATTGATGCAACCACTTGGTCCAATTGCGAGCCTTGTCCCTCAATCTCTTCGAACACCTTGCAGGCTTCATCCTGCAGAGGTTGTATCTTCTGCGCGACTTCCATTACTTTTCCTTGGATGGAAATGATATGATGTTACACTATGCGTTGTTCCTAAGATCTCTTCATTCTTTCAACTGCGGTGAGTAGCTTCATCTGTGCCTGCACGGAGAAGGCTTGTTGATGCGCCTCCTGTAATTGCACTTCCAGTTTCCTTAGCTTTGGATCTTCTGTGAGGCATTCATATGTTTGTGTGCTTCTATCGCTCAATCATTTTCATTTTGAGGTGAGGTTCATTATCCTTATTAATGTGTTCTTAGCGGCTTCCTCCCTCTAGTCGTGCACCTCCTGCAGAGTTCTCGCTACTTCTTTGGCCTCCAATTCTGTTATAGTTGTCTGAAGTTAATGGATGGTCTCAGTACGCTTCACTATTTGAGCCTCTACCGACTCTTGTTACTCCTATGCCAAAGTGGTCATAGCTCAGTGACCAATGAGTTAAATAATTAGGGCACCGTAACGGATTCTTCCAACGGTCAAGAATAGTTCCATCAATGTGAATCTATCTGTTATGGCGCGGTCTCAATTTCCAAAATCTCATAAATGTGTTTTCTAGCCGTTCTAGAGCGTCGTTCTGATGGCTGGGGTGCCTCCAACAGTCATATAGCTTCGTTGGGACAAAGTCCCATTCTGCATGGCCCTGTTGTTCTAACGAGGTTCAACTCCTGCGAATCTTCCTCCTGCGAGGTTCCAGTATGAAAAGTCCTCCATATATTCTATGTAGCTTCTTGCATCTTTTCCAACTTAGCTTTCTTCTTATTGATATTCCTTTCCTTCTTTCCTGTGATCTGAGTCTCCCTAACTGTTTCTGGAATCCTCTTTCCAATCCTATTCTTACCTTCTCTTAGCGTAGTAGATTCTCATTATTGAGGTACCCTCAAAGGGTCTGAAGTTGATATCCCTTCTCTTACTACTTCGTGGGTGGATATACTTCTTTCTTTCATAGATAGATCTTCTTGCATTCTTTCAACCTTGAAAACTAATGCTCTTACCTTTTGTCCCTCTTGCGTTGTTAATTTTTTATGTTGCTTCGTTTTATCCTCTCGTTCTTCTATTAGTCGGTCTATTTTTCTGGCTATGAAATCCCTTATTTCTTTCTTTTTCTTCTCTGTAGCTTCTTCCTCTGCTTTTCTTCTGATTTGATCCTTCTCAATCCAAGTCTTTCCTAGCAAAAGTGGGAAAGGGGAATTGTTCCCAACAAACTTATTGACTTCAAATTCCTCTTCAGTCAATGTTCCATGAAAAATAATAGGTACATTAGTAACTCTTCCACATAGGGTTATCATCTTTCCCTTAAACAAGCCTATCCTTCCCAATGAAGGTATTACAGTAGGCTTTCCCAAAATTTCCCAAGTGTCTTCTGTCATAATATTCACTTGTGTTTCTTCATCTAACACACAGTCTATGTCAAAGTCTCTTATTCTTGCACTTATGCATTTTTTTACTTTCAGGATCTCTGGTAAACTGACATCTTTGTGAACATCCATCGTTTCTTTCAGCTATAATAACATAGTCTAAACTTTCTATGATTCTTTATCTAACAGGCCCTTAGTCGCTCGACTTTCTTCATAGTTTTCTTGTCTCATGTTCATCCTTTCAACTTTATCAATCATCCTTGGACAATCCTCATCCTCATGACCAATAATCTTACAACAAAGACAAATAGGACCTATACCAGGGCATTCCTTAGAATGATGTATCGTTCTTCTACAGTTATAGCACAATTTCAATCCTCTTTTTCTCTTATATGTTCATCTTTTGTATTGTGCATTAGGGTCATAGTGTTGGACCTGCAATTTGCAAAAATTCTTTCTAGGTTCCTGCATCCACTTATTAGTCCACAAACTCTTTCTATGCATAGGAATAACATATCTTTCTTCATTTCTATTAACTTTACTCAAATCAATTCTTTCTTGCGCCCTATCCTTCAGACTAGGACATAATATATCAAACATACTTAGATTCATGCTTTCAAAAAAAAAAATCATGTATCTTACTTTTATCAAAGCACAAAGATTTACCTTTTTTAAGATCTTACCTCTTTTCTTCATATCGGAATTATTTCTTAGCACATAGCTTCACAAGTCAAGTAGAGTATTGTACACTTCAACAGAACATTTACACAAATATCTTCTCTTTCTTTACTTTAGTTCCCAGTAATCACAGTTTCATGTCTTGACAACGGAACCATTTGTTAGCACAAGAGCGGACCCAGGGTTCAACGCTACAACAACGCACCAACAAAACCCTAACTACCGGCCCTTTCGAAAACACCTGCAAAGCAGGTGAGGTCTCACCCGAGGTAGAAGCAAGGGGGGGTTATAGGACGCAAGTGTCTGTAACCAAGTTGGGATAGAGATCTGTGATAACCACACTTCGCAGAGTATTCTAGTAACACTTAGAATATGATATGCATTAGTTTTATTAACATCGTAGAACAAGCCCTAATATATATCAGTGCAGTAAAAATAAATGATTAAGCACTTCTACCACTTAGCACATAGCATTGAGTTAGATCTAACATCCATTTATCCATAACACAAGTAAAGAACTAAGCATCAACAGATCTATCTATCATATATAAATCACTGAGCAGATTCATAACATAACCAACACAGCAAAAAGCAAACCAAAGACACAAGATATACGTGGTTCACCCTTTGATTCATCTTCTTTATTATTTGTCAATCTCTTACATTCAGGGACTCCTGTGAACCAAGTCACAGAGTCTAGCTTTGCAGAGGACAGGAGATCTGCGCATTGAGCACCAAATCCTCCTTCCAATCTAGATCAAGGCATAGAGCCAACTCCTCTATCGAGCATAAATCCTTAACACATATACCTTATATCGCACAAAGAAACTCAAAACTTCTTGCACTTAGATACCAAAACTTCGCTTGTCTCCCCCTTTCTACCATACACTCTTACTTATTTATACTTTTTCAATTCCTTACAAAAAGGCCTAATCATGGGAAAACCCATGGGTTGACATCCCATAACCCATTACAAAAACCCTAAAGAACCCTTTGTTGGGTCCACATAGCCTGCAAAATTGATGAGGTTTGCGATCTCAGCTCTGCTTGGGCAATCCTTCCTCAATCAATGTGTCGAAGTCCAAAAAGTGGTCCAAACCTGACCAAGGTTTCCTCAAAACTTGGTCGAGGGCCAACAATATAATAATTGATGATACTCAACCAATGGATATCGATATTCCATAAGTGTCAACAATTGACACTAGCACAGAGGCACCATTCAGTAGTCTAGGATTGGGGTTTTGGGCACCATTTCATCCAAGAGAGGTCCCAAAATTGAGAAGCTTCACTTATGACTACAAGACTAGGAAGTTCATGCAAGAACAAATAAAGAAAGTGCCAACAACTCAAGGGATGCCAATCTCGGTCCTTACACAAGTTCCCATAACAGGGGATGTCAGGGAAAATACCATAGCTACCACTAGATCTAGAACCACATTCATGAGCACCAGTGTAGACAATATTAGGAGGTTGTGCCAGCAAAATCACGAGAAAGAAGAAAGAATCAGGGAACTAGAAGAAAGACTCCAACAAGTAAAAGTCAATGAAAACAATATGCATAATTTCAAAGCCAGTGATGAGAAAGTTAGGAAAGAAATGGAAGAGGTCATTATAGATATGTATTCTCACTTACACCTCTTCCACCAAGCAGTTTCCAAAATCATAGAGAAAAATAGTCAAATACAAGAAAAACTCACTCAATTCAACACAATCCGAGAAGGCATCAGTGATATTGACGAATGGATTGCAGAGAATATTGATGCACTAGTTGAGATATAACAATCATCATCCTCATAGAGGAAGACAAATATATATTCATTGGACCACTTCCAACAAGCTTGGAAAAGAGCAGATAAATAGGTCGCTAAATCAGTGGCAATATGCTCAAAAATACACAAGGTCGCACAGGAGTTAATTAAAGGCATCTAACTACCTAAATTAGATTATCTTGGTAAAACTATGGCCATGGAAGAACTGGTAGGTTGTTAGGAAATGATGAACACTTCCACGCTAAACCTAGCAGAAGAGAGGAAGAAATATATAATCAAGAAAGTAAAATGACAAAGAAAACACACCGTACATAGATAATTTACCCTGGAAACCCAAACTGGGAAAACCATGATTCCTTGAGCATTTTTCTCTCTTGTTGTCTTATTCATTCAAAATAAAAGGTTACATGTCTAACCTTGGTCCACACCTAAGACACAATCGACATCATACCCTCTTGCTTGCACAAGAACAACCCTGTAGCCAATTCGGCTTACATCTACATGACCAACAACCTCTAATATTATTGATTCTTGGCAATTAGTCAATCATCATTATCTACATCATTACAATACACCTTATTTATAAGCTTTATAGTAGGAAAAAAACTAAATAAAAGGTGCCCAAAAATGGTTATAGATCCATGCATATCATTGGCTACAAACCTCGTGAATCTCAGGATTCTATTACAGTCGACTACCAAGTAGGGTTACCAGTCGACTATCATTCGGCCTTCATTCGGTCTTCAGTCGATTGCCACATGCCTACCTTTCGACCTCTTATTGGTTGACCTATTAAACTTTACTTGGTCAAGCCACCTCGACCTTCGACTTGTTATTGATGTCTTTGACTTCATCTTGACCTGGTAGAACCACCTCGACCTTCGACTTGTTTTTGATCCACCTTGAGTTCGGTTGTCAGTCGATCCACATTAACTTCATATTTACCTGGTCAAACCACCTTGAGCTTCGACTTCGATTTTCAGTTGATCCACCTCAACTAGACTTTTACTGAAAAGAATATAACAACTCAACATTCTCTCACTTGTTGTTTTCTTTGTTGAAACTAGGAGACCCCTAAACTCTCATTCACAGACCCAGGGCAGCAATGCCCATTTCCTCTCTACATCAAGCGAACTTCACATCACTCACAAGCTTGGTCAAAGAGTCTGTTATGTTTTCCAATGTGTCTACTTTCTCCAGCAACACATTGTTCCTTTTCACCATGTCTCTCACGAAATGGTATTGTACATCAATGTGCTTAGTCTTAGAATGATAAGTAGGGTTCTTTGCCAAAAATATTGCGCTTTGACTATCACAACTTATCTTCATGGCTCTTTTCTCAAACTTGATTCCTGAACACAACCTTTGCAACCATACTATACTACTTCTTTGCTTCCATGAGTGGCTTCCATGTATTCATATTTTGTTGTTGACAGGGATACGACCGCCTGTCGCTTACTCATCCAGTTCATTGCTCCACCAAACATTTTGAACACATATCCACTGGTTGATCTCCATTGATCTGTATCTCTATAGTAGTCGACATCCACAAATCCATGTACATTTAATTCATTGTCACCTCCAGGTTTTCCTTGGTAGAATATAGCATAATCTTTTGTGCCACACAAATACCTGAATACTCTCTTGACAATTGTTCAGTGCTCCTTCCCAGGTGTCAACATGTATCTGCTCAACACTCCCACTACATGGGCAATGTCTGGTCGAGTGAAGATCATCGCATATATTAGACTACCAACAACACTTGCATAGGAAACACGTGTCATGTCCTCTATTTCCTCCTGTGTCTTTGGACACTGTTCAGCAGTTAGCCTTGCTCCCATAGGAATTGACACCTTCACAGGTTTGCAATCTTGCATGTTGAAATGTTTCAAAATTGTTTCAATATACTTCATCTAGTTCAACCAGATCTTTCTAGTTGCTTGATCTCTCTTAATATCCATTCCCAGAATGAAGTTTGTTGCACCAAGATCCTTCATGTCTAATTTGGAGGATAGTTGCTTCTTCACCTCCTTCATTGCATCGATGTTGTTTCCAATCAACAACAAGTCATTGACATTAAATGCTACATATATGAAATGCCCACCTTCTTCTTTGGAATAGATGTAGTGATAACCTTTGTTTCTCACAAATCCCAAACTAAGGATGTACATGTTGAAATTTTTGTACCACATCCTTGGTGATTGCTTTAAACCATAAAGGGATCTTTTCAGTTTTCACACCAAATATTTATTTCCCTTTACTATAAATCCTTCAGGTTGTTTCACATCAATCTGTTCTATTTCCAAATCAAATGTTGCATCCAGAGACATTATCACTCTAATGGGATTTAATTTTTCGACAGGGGAAAAAATCTCACCAAAGTCGACTCCTTCGACTTGGGAATATCCTTTCGCTACCAGTTGAGCTTTGAATTTCTTGACTTGACCTACCGCATTCATATTCTTCTTGGATACCCATTTTCTACCAACAATATTTCTTCCACTAGGTAATTTGACTAAGTCCCATGTCTCATTCTTGTGCACGGATTCCATCTCTTCGACCATGGAATCTTTCCAGAGTTTTTCCTTTGCTGAGTCGAACACCTCCCCGACCGACTTGGGCTCATCATCGGTGGAACTTAACATGAATGCAGAACGAAAGTGGGTGGACTATACCTTTCGACTAGTTTTCTTATTTTCTTCGACCTCCTTACAACCGGGCTCGGTTGTTCCACCTCTTCTTCTGATTCATTCAACTCATCTAAATTATCTTCTTTGTTCCTCAGTTCAAACCGCACCTTCTCTAGATTATTCTCGATCTGAACAATTTCTTCAGGCTCGGACTNCGACCTCCTTACAACCGGGCTCGGTTGTTCCACCTCTTCTTCTGATTCATTCAACTCATCTAAATTATCTTCTTTGTTCCTCAGTTCAAACCGCACCTTCTCTAGATTATTCTCGATCTGAACAATTTCTTCAGGCTCGGACTTGCTTATGACTTCTATGAAGACCACATCATGAATGTGCACTATTTTTCTTGATGCAGGATCCCATAGCTTATGTCCTTTCATTTCTTCTTTGTGTCCAATGAAAATACACTTGACTGCCTTCTTGTCCTACCTCCTCCTCTTTTCCTTGGGAACATGCACAAATGCATCGCAGCCAAATAATTTGAGATGTGAAACCGAAGGCTTCTTACCCGATCATACCTCATGTGGGTGGAGTTGTGTCGACTAATGTCGATGAAGGAGACATATTCAATAGATATTTTACAGTGTCGACTGCCTCTGCCCAGAATTTTTGTGCGAGCCCAAGCTTGTGAGTTATGTGAAGTGAAGTTCTCATTCTATTATGTGAAGTCTGTTATGTAATACGGGTTTTACAGTCGGTCCTCGTCCTCATTGATTAATATTTATTTTTAAAAACATGGGGCAAGTGGCATAATAAACGGGAGCATGAATTCGCAATCCACCTAATGGCCTTTTAACTAGGCAAGTACTTATTAGGTAATTAATTAGTTATTAACAACCAAAAAATGAAAAAAAAAAAAAATTAATTGATATATCACATCACCTCCTTTTAGCATCTCCTTTTAGGAGGTATACATACTCTACCCTCTCTAGATTTGAACTTGTGACGTCTTAAGAGAAAACATGCATTATTAACCATTAGGCCCACTCAGGTTGTATTATACTGAAGGCATGTACAAGGAGAGAGATTATCCACCATGCAACAGTGCAATCATTGGCACACTGATGCATGGTGCATTGAGTATGACATGTTATTCCAGCCATGCCATGCCATGTTCGGATAGATGTAAGCATGTATGTCATGCACCGATCTGTGTTTCCATTTACCGGCCCATGTAGTGGATATTCGTTTGTGTTTATCCATGCAGTTGATCGTCGTCACCTCATCCACTCCACCGACACCGTCCAACAACTGTGTCGTCTGCATTCATGGTCCTAAAGACATTTGCAAGCGTGTCGCCACCTCGTCCAATCCTCTGAGACCATCCAACAATCGTGTCGTATGCATTCATGGTACTAAAGACATTTGCGAATTGGAGGTGCAAGTGGTAGGTTGGACATTTATTAAGCTAGTGTGCAACAGATCTCACAGTCTGAATGATCATGAATGCAGATGGCGTGGTTGTTGGATGGTCTCAATGGAATGGACGAGATGACGACGATCAGTTGCATGGGAAAATGGAAAACGGAGATCCGCTACAAGGTCCGACTTGAATGGAAACAAAGATCATTGCATGGCATCTATCCAAATATGGCATGGCATGGCATGTTAGTGTAATTAATGCACCATGTAGAAGCCTACCAATGATTGGGCCATTGCATGGTGGATAATCTATGTCATGTTCATTGAGATAGAGGAACAACAACCTGTCAACCAATACAACTTGCTCCTTTGCTCTCTGTTCATAAAGAAAAACATTGGAAAAGACCAAACGAAGCTTGGGAAGAAAGGGTGTGTATGTTTTGCACCTCCAGAAAAGTGGAAACAGAGAAACATTTCATTTTAGAATGTGAAGTCTTCAAAGACAGTAGGGACAACTATGTAAGTATCTTGACAGCTAGTTCTTGAGATAATCTATTCAGCGAGTTCAACCAGGGAACAGTGGAGAAATTGAGGGAGCTCATCATCAAGTTGAACAAGAAAAAAGTTGAAATGCAAAAATCAGTGCATGAAGCAGTGTGTCCCATAAATTATTGTTAGCCTCGTGGACGTTAAAATAATTTCTTTCTTAAAATGAAGAAACAGCAACCTGTCAACAATGAAGGAACAGCAACCTGTCAACTAATACAGCTTGCTCCTTTATTATCCACTTGTCCCTTCCCTGACTCCCTCCTTTATTGTCAATTGGATTGATCTCCTGCATGCCAAAATACTACTCCAGTTGTCATGCATTTCTTTGACAACCCCAACCCATTCTATTCTTTGAGATAGTTATGGCATGCCTCCACGGTCAGCCCCATTCTTTGAGGTAGTTATGTCAATCCTCCGTGGACATGTCAGTCACTACCCTGTTCACCATGTTCAATATCCCCAGTCGGACAACATCCTCTGTATGTCCCTACATCAAGTGTCAACTGGTTTTTGTTATCCATTGATACGTGCCATGCTGGGGTCCATTCATCGCTTGGAAGCTCTCCTCCTCCCTCGTTTGTCCCCGCATCCGTTCCTCTGTTGTCCACATGAACAGGCTTGGAGGTCTTCTAGGGATGAAGAAAAAGTAGCGAAAATTCAAGAGAAATATTGGCAAAATTATCTAAACATTCCAGCAAAACCAGTACTTAACTAATTATAGATATTCCACTATAGTCCAAGAACATGTCCAAATAATATTTACAGCATGGAAAGCAGTTGCCCGTCAGAACTTGAGCATCACCTTTTCATAAAAACCTCGAAATGACCACGGAACTGTTGTACGAGTCTTGTACAAAAAGAAGCCAAACAAATTACCAGGCTGAAATTACCACTCTGAAACACTCATAAATCTATCTGACAGAAATTACCACTCTGAAACACTCATAAATCTATCTGACATGTTAAAAAATGAGAAATCTCATTGTTTGCAACATTTATAAACAATGAAAAACATGAAAGTTATGCTAAATTGGAGCGTAAATTTGCCAACGCCCTAAATTAGCCCTAAAGTATTTTTGATAATGTGAAGCAAGTTCACTCAGTTTGCAAACATAAAGTACAGAATCAAAATTCGAAGCAACTAATAAACAATATTTTTCTTGAACTAATTATTAATTCAAATGAAGAAGAAATTTTGAAGCACAGAGAAATAATAGAAATAATTACAAGCCTAAATGTAGCAATGTTTCAGTAAGAAAGCATTTAATGCATATTTACACCACCATAGCACCATAGGCCTTGTAATGCAACCAAACAACCTAACTTCACCAAGGTTCAAGAAGTTGAACAAATGTATATTAACAATACAACCTTGCTAAGCCTTTCATGCAGAGCACAAGCTTCACATAGTTAAAGATCTGAACTATGGTACGCAAAAATCAGGTGCTAAAGTAAACGCAACCGCCATTGAAGCACGGTGATAATTATAATATACAGAAGCAGGTTCAGACACGGCAAGGATAGATTATGTGGATTATAAGTTGGAGTATGTGGTTCTATTATGTACTTTTGTCCTCAAGTTTGAAAATGGAGGCACCGGATTGGGCGGGCGTTACAGTCCTTCGAACCCTGAGCTTGGATGCAATGGCTTGGGGGAAGCGACAGTATTTTGTTTAAATGGATCGCATCTTGGAGGGACGGACAAGGTCGGGCCTAGACATCTGGTTCTTGGGCAGGATAGATCCTTTTATCTCATAGACAAGATCTACCGACACTCCCAAACTAGCTCTTCCCACCGGTGGTATTACCTCTTACTTACCCCCCTCTCTCTGTTTTCTTGTTAAACTCCGACCTCATTTTGGATTTGGAAAGGTCGCTCTTGTTCCTGTCAGGTTTTTCCTGTCTTCTAGCCTCACTACAGACAACAGACATTTCTCTCGGGGGTTTGATATCTTTGCTATTGTTCAAACCTTTTACTCTCTGTCTCTGCACTAACCCCGACTTTTTTCTTGGAACGGGCAGGGACCATCCTGTATCTGTTAGGACATCCCTGTCACTTTTCCCACTACAATCGGCCGTCTTTTCCCTTGTGGAATCCACAGCCTCTCACATGGAGACTCTGAACATAGACGCTACTGAAAGGCAAAATGGGGACCCTTGGGACCACCCGAACATCATTGCCTCTATCGACGAGATGATCAGCAACCATTATCGTAAAGAAAAGCACACACCAGTCTCCAGGTTTCCCGCGCCTGTCTCTACTCTCCACACATCTGTCACGGGAGACACTCTACTAAAGCCTTTACCTGAGCTAGATCCACTAAAGCCTTTCGCATACTATAGGAACTATGGGAACCCCCATAAGACCAGAATCCCTTCTAGCCGACCCCCTCCCAACAAACAATAGCCACAAAGGGTTTGGAAACCAAAAAAGACTCACCCAAAACTTGTCCTGGGCATGGATGTAGGACTGACTGAAGCCTGCAACCTGGCACTCTGTGCCCTGGTTGGAAGATTAGCCTACAAAGACAAATGCAACCTGCGCTTGGACGATTGGATTGCAAACTCCTGGAAGCCTCTTCTAGGATATCTTCCCAGGGTACTTTACCTTCAACATGGGTGGTTTGGTTTCATTTTCAAGTCGCCTGAGGATTTTGTCCGCGTCCTGGACAAGTTCTAGGAAGTTTGTGGTGGAAGCCTCATGTTTAAGAGATGGAGACTCAGCTTTAATCCATCTACTGATCATTTTTCCTACAGGCATCTCTGGGTCCTTTTACCTGGCCTTCCACTACAAATCTGGAACCAACAGGCCTTCAAGCTCATCGGATCTTCTTTGGGTCGTTTCTTAACAGTGGACACAGCCTCTCTGGCTTCATCTGATAGAAAAATGGCTAAGATCATGGTCGAACTAGATATCCATGCAGGACCCCCGAAAGTCCTGAACATCGAATGGAGAGACCATCTTTTCGCCCAAAGACTCGACTACCTGGGGATCCCGTTCAGATGCTCGTTTTGCCGTAGAACCGGCCACCTGAGACGGGACTGCTTCAAATACCCTCCTAATGAACCAAAGGTTGATTTGTCGGAGGAAGTAGGCTTCAATGGATACGACACACAGTCAGAAGCATCTGCAGGGGAGTCTCCACCTCATCAGCGAGCATTGAACACTAATTTACAAGATGACACATTGGTGAGTAAAATAAAGTTTTTTTGTCCCTCGCTTTTCAGAACTCTTTCCACCTGGGAGAGACTCAAGATAAACTCGCAGGCCTCAAACTCCTTGCAACCGGATTCTGCTATTGACCCCACAAATACTCCACTTTCGCCCCCTATCCCTACTCGGCTAGGCACTTTGGCATCCCCTAATCCGCCACTAGAGCTGCTTGGGCCTACTCCAGCCCACTCTTCCCCNCCCCCTCCCCTGGCTACATAGAACAACCATTTTCGGCTCGGGATTTGGACCAGCTGCTCCTTACCAATGTACTAGCACCTCCTCTACCTTTTGATTCTCTCCCAATTTCGTTGTACCTTGGCAAGCTACTCATCCCACCCTCGACCACCGTTGCCAATATACCTACGACCTTGGGAGTGAAAGAGCAACCTGATACAGCCCCCTCTTGGTCCAGAGGTTTGGGCTTAGAGCTCTCGCCTCTCAAAACTCGCAGTGCAAGGAAAAAGGAAATCGCAGAGGCATCAAGCTCAGCCTCTCAAACTACTGAACAAAATAACCGGGCACTTAGAGGATTAAAAGCCCAAGCTCGGTAAAAATCATGATACTTATCTCCTTCAACATCAGAGGAGTTGGAGGAATCCTGAAACTAGCCTCCCTGAGACGTCTCCTCGACAAAATCAGACCAACGGTTATTTTTCTACAAGAAACGCTGGTGGAAGCTGAAGCTAGAAGAAATTTCCTTTTCGCCCTCAGACCTGACTGGATGGTCTGCGCGGCTAGCTCTATTGGAAACTCAGGCGGACTCCTGGCGGCCTGGGATCCATTACACTTTGAATTTACTCCGATGCTTAGTCCGAGTGGAATCCTT
This sequence comes from Picea sitchensis, assembly GCA_010110895.2. Taxonomy (NCBI): domain Eukaryota; kingdom Viridiplantae; phylum Streptophyta; class Pinopsida; order Pinales; family Pinaceae; genus Picea; species Picea sitchensis. Next base: position 20,853 of record SNQJ01S0142619.1, read on the forward strand.
TTATCCGGCACCTGTTTTCAACTCATCACCTCCTTGACCCTGCTCAATACTTATGGCCCTTGCCTGGACCGCAGACTATTTTGGGAGAAGCTCGACCGCCTTGGTCTTCTAGCCATAAAAGACCTCATTATTGCCGGAGATCTGAACTTCACGCTCAGCTCAAAGAAGATTTGGAGCGACAAGGCAAAGAATGACCCACTAGCGACATTTATAATATCTCTTCTCACAAAAAATGCACTAGTGGATCTGGAACCAGCTGACCTTTTGCCTACTTGGCGTAATGGGAGATCGGGCTCCTCCAGTATTGAAAAACGCCTCGACCGATTCTTGATTTCAGAAGAGCTGCTTAATCCAACACAAATGGCTCGGGCCTGGGTTGACCTGCCCTACCTTTCTGATCATACCCCTATCTGCCTTCAGCTTGGAAAAGGGAATTTGGGGTTGAGTTACCCTTTCAAGTTCAACACGGCCTGGTTGTTGGAGCCCGCCTTTGACCTGATTGTTAAAACGGTCTGGACCGACTCGTCCCACTCGCTACCTGGGGATGCATAGGGAAACTTAGTTAGGAAACTACACAGTCTAAAAGCAAATACTATCAGCTGGCTGAAGAGGAAAAAAGCACAAGAGACATCCATTCTGAATAGACTCGAACATCAATTATCCATTTTACACAGGCACAAGGCACGGAACAACCAGAAGACAGATATTGAAGAAAATTTACATATTTTAGAGGCTAACCGAGCGCACATTCTCCAGGCAGAAGAGGACAGATGACAGCTAAAAAGTAGAGCGCTCTGGCTCTCTAGTGGTGACAGCAACACCCGGTTCTTCCACCGTTTTGCCAGCCACCGCAGGAATAAAAAGCTCATTTGGGATATAGAGGATGAGGATGGGAGCACTTCTCACAGGACAGAAGACATCAAGCAAGCGGCATACAAACACTTCAAGACTTTTTTCCAAGAAGATCCGCACATCTCCATACAGGATCAGATAGATATAGCCCAACTTTTCCCATAGATGGTCACTGAAGAGGAAGCGAGAGCATTGGAAGCCCCCTGCACAAAAGAGGAAATCTTCCAGGTTTTAAAAGGATTTAAAAAATAAAAAAGCCTCGGTCCCGATGGATGGACTGTGGAACTCTACCTTCACTATTTCGAATTAATGGGACAAGATCTGTTGGAGGCTATCGAGGATTCGAGGACCAGAGGGTTGGTTAACAAACATTTAAACAACACTTTTATCATCCTGATCCCAAAACAGAATCATCCCCAACAGTTCTCGGATTACCGACCAATCTCGCTATGTAATCTTAGCTACAAGATTATAACTAAGATCATTGCTAACAGGATTCACCCTCTTCTCTCCCAGGCACTGGCAGAGGAGCAGCTTGGTTTTCTCAAGGGAAGACAAATCCTTGACGCTATAGGCACCGCATAGGAGTGTTTACACAGCATTAAAACAAAAAACTTACCTTCCATCCTCCTAAAACTGGACCTCAAATAGGCCTTCGACTGTATAAACTGGAACTTCCTACATCTCATCCTTCTCCAGTGTGGATTTGGGGCAGCCACTACAAACTGGATGATGGGCTGCATAACCACAGCCACCCTGGCAGTTTTAATCAATGGCGAGGCTTCCAAAGCCTTCCACAGCGAAAGAGGACTTCGACAAGGATGTCCCCTCTCACCCCTACTCTTCATTCTGGTCTTAGAAAGCCTCAACATCTTGTTAAAAAGAAGTAAATTAGCTGGAATACTCACGGGAATCAAAGCATCTAGACTGACTCAAATTTTGCATCTACTTTTCGTAGATGACGTGATTATTATGACTTCGGACTCCTTGTCTGAATGGACAGAAATTTATAATGTGCTAAATGCTTTCTGCTCTGTTATAGGTCTAAAAATTAATTTTCAGAAGTCAATGTTCTTGGCCACAGGCGCGAGGGAAGCTTTCCTGTCGGAGCTAAAAACTCTTTTCGGCATTGATTTTCGAGATCTGGAGGCGGGCTTCAACTATCTTGGTTACTATATCAAACCCTCTAGCTACAAAGCAAAGGACTGGAGCTTGTTATATGAAAAGTTTGAGCGCATAATTCAACACTGGTGTAACAGATGTTTATCATTGGGTGGCAGATACATATTGATCAAGGCAGTTCTGGAAAGCCTCCCGGTGTATTGGATGGCTCTGGCACACATCCCACAATCTGTGCTAAAGAAGCTCCACCAGATGATTTTTTCATTTCTCTGGAATGGCAGCAAGCAAAGCAGAGGCCTCCATCTCTGTGGGTGGGAAACCCTCTCAAGGCCAAAAGCAATAGGTGGCTGGGGCCTGAGGAATCTGCACCTTTCCTACCTTGCTCTCTCGGCAAATACGCTTTGGCGTATCCTGATGGTACCAGTCATTTGGAATAACCTGATAAAAGACAAATATTTCCCCCACCTGCCGGTCCATTCTTGGCTCAGATCAGCCACTTTTTCTCCTCCATGGGGCTCACAAACGTGGAAGCATCTTCTAAAGTCGCTTCCAATTCTCCTACATTGGATCGCGTGGCTTCCTAGCACTGGATCTGCTATTGAAATTGGCAAAGATGATATCCTCGGCATGGGCATAAAGGCACTGCTCTCTCCTAGATTGCTGGAGCGCCTGCATAATTTAGGCTTACATTATCTCTTTCATTTCAAATCCCCTCATAGCAGCAATTCACTTGGCGAATCCTGGGTTACTAGCTCCACGTTGAATCTAGACAGAGAGCTCTCGGCTGAATGGAACAGTTACACACATCATCTAAATGAGGCTGGCATCCGCCTACAGGAGAGACCTGACACTCTCATCTGGACGGGAGGCGATAAATCTAGAGTCATATCTATCCGAAACATCTACAAAGCATTGGCAGAGGCATCCTGGCCCACTCGGGACCAGACCTGGCGCACTCAGCTGTGGAAGTGGAACTGTCCGCTGAAACTCAAATTATTTACTTGGCTTTTGACGAAGAATAAAATCCTAGTCTGGGATATCCTTCAGAGCCGGGGCTGGTCAGGCCCAAATCGTTGCATTATGTGCAAGGAGGATAGTGAAACTTCACACCACCTCTTCGTGAGCTGCTACTTTGCCCGGCAAGTTTGGCATCATGTCACAGCTTCTCTACATCTATCCGAACAGTGGCTTGGACCTTCGACGTTCTCCTGCTTTAGTTCTTGGTGCTCAAGACACCAACTCTACCCCTCGCTGCCAGCCATCGTCTGTTGGAACGTTTGGTTGACAAGAAACGCCGCCATCTTTGATGATAAACCTCCTTTGGTTAACTTTGTGACAAACCTCATTCTATCTGCTGTCGACCGTCCCTCTTTCCCCACCACTGCTAAGAAATTCCGCAGATCTTCTACAACTCTTACTTTTGACAAAGCCATCGCCTGGTTCGATGGAGCAGCTCAATTAGATGGATCTCTTTGCGGGGCGGGGGGGGCATATTTTCATCAACTCTCACACTTCCTACAGATGGACACTCAACGGCGGACAAGGCACCAACACCAAAGCCGAACTATTGGGGGCATGGGCTTCCCTTATCCTGGCTCAAAGGCTGAACATCGAAGTCTTGCTACTTCTCGGAGACTCTAAAGTCATTATCGACTGGATAAATGACAGGGCTGACCTCCGATCAGCAGCTCTGGAATGCTGGAAAGAGAGAACCATCGAAGCCAAAAGACTCTTCAAGAGCCTCTCTGCCTCTCACATCTACAGAGAAGACAATGCCATTGTGGATCACCTTTCAAAATTGGCTTTATCCCGGCCTCTCGGTCTCATAACATTCGCCCGATGGGAGGATGGCAACGAGGGCCCCCCAACTCTACTCAAAATTTGATGTAGAAGACACCAGGTTATCGAATCTTCTTTTGGCAACAAAATCACTGTTTTGCATCAAAATTTTGTGCTATTCGGCGATATCTTGGAACAGATATCAAAAAGGTAGATTAATATGGATTTTATAACAGGCTGTGAGCTGCTTTCAGCACACCTTCCAGCGATATTTTGTATCAGAGCTCAATATGGCAGCTTATTATGGTTTCTATGACAGCCTGCGAGCTGCTTTCAGCATATCTACACAGGTCTCTGTTGCTGGCATTTGACCGATGCTATGTAAAAAATTTATATACTTTTGAATATAAAAGAGAAACTTTTCTGTGGAAAAAAAAGGACAGATTAACCCATTCGTCTCAGGCATAGTACACAAAATGACAAAATTGTGGTTGCACATAATGGAACCATACAGTAAAGCAAGCAATATATATTATGAATTGCTCAGAGAAAATAGCATTAATTCCATCCCATTGGCAGCCATCTAGTGCTTTCTTCTCTTTCATTGTCCCAAACACTGCAAGTAAACCTGTGAAAAAAAAAAGGGTCCTAACTAAAGTACACCAAAAGAAAACAACTAGAAATGTCCGGCAACAACTCTTGCTACTCCATGACAAATGATATTCCACTTTGATTCAAAAGTTTGCAAGGAAGGTAAATGCACCTAATTGCTAAAAACTATTTATCACAAAGACAACCAAGCAAACAAAATAAATCCCAACAGTACAATGCTTGAAAGAGGGCAGACAGAGAGCTAAAACTGTCAATGAATACTGTTTATCTAGGTAGATAAAGAGTACAGAATATGACCAAAATAAAAAATGTTATAGCATTTTTTACCTGTTCATAATCTCCAAGCCTTGTAACAGCCCTCCATTGCCTATGATATGATAATTTGAGTCCAACAATGTAATGGCCAACTTTATCTTTTTATTTTATTTTATTTCAACAGAAAATTATTCATTATATTGATATATAAATGTATCCTTTTCAAAATATACATATCTTGATCATAACAATATTGGTTCATAGTCCATGCTCAAAATCATAAACTATTCCTATACCAAAAGTACCAAAAAGTCACCAAAGATGAAAATCAGCATGCAAGCTACAAAAAGACACTAGAAAAGAAAAAAAAACAATAACAGTAAGCCCTCAAAGAATCTCAAAATATTAACCAAGCACCTTACCTCTCCAAAAGACCTCAAAATGTTAACCAAAACATCGCACACCCCAGTAAAAACCTCAAAACTCTGACCCATAACTTCTTCTTGCCAAGGAAAAGAGATAAAAAAAAAAACAGAAAAAAACTGCAAACACGTCCATGAAAGCAAAAACCAAACACCCACAATAAATGAGCACAAAGAGAAGAGGGGGCCATATGCAGAGCTGCGTCAAGGGCAATCCTCACGAGCTCAGAAGCCTGTACATTCTTATTAACCACTCACTAGCCTGTACATTCTCCTACTGAATAAAAAGGCTAGCAATATTCTAAGAAATGTCAACAATAAAATAACTAGGAAAAATCATTTTAAACAGTTCAAGTTCTCCTCGTAAAACTTAAGGTGGTTTGAATTCCATATTATTTTCTTTGAAAAAGTTTTCCAGTTCGTTAACAAATGCAGCTCACTCTTCCTCTGTGCCATCAGCACCTTCCATTAATTGCGGAGATAAGAAAAATGGCATTCCATTTGTACAGTCTGGATTCATCTGACAGAATGCTTCAACACCATCACCTGTGTCCTGTCTCAGTGCCATATCTGAGGGGCCGTTTTCCTCAGTTTGAGCTGGACTCAAGTTCTACTCTTCAAACTGAAATACTCTCAAATAATCCATGCTTTCGGGCATAATCACCCTCAAATCATCCCTACTTTCTTGTTGAATCAGCCCTTAACCAGGCTGAACTGACACTGAAGCATTTGCTTCTTCCTGCTTAATGGCTGGTGAATCAAGCCCATCTCCTGTTACAATTACTTTTAAATCATCCATAGATTGTGCCATTATCAACTCAGAGGCATCCCTTTGTTTAGATTCAACTGTTCTCAAACCATTTCCACTTTCAGACTGAATTACCCTCAAACTGTCCATATTCCTAATTTTTTCCATCACATCACAAACGCCAATTTTGGGATGTTGCAATATTTTATCATCGATATATTGTCTCGTCTTGTTCTCTTATTTTCCACTGTTTACCATGCTTTCACTACCTTGATCGAAGGGAACATTCCTCAAAGTATCAATGAGATGAATTTTTCCATGCCCATGGGATGCCACAGCCTCCATTTCTACTCCTTGGCCCAGATCATTCCCAATCCATTCATGTTGAATTTCAGGTAGCTCCTGCTTAGCTCCAGATGCAACATGGGTTCCATCTAAAGAACTTTGCAATGTTTGTTGCACATCAACAGCATTGTCACCACCGTCCATAGCTCACTCAGTTAAAATTCTACTGTGAATATTCTAAATGTCTCGCGTGGTTATGCCCATCACGTTAATGTATTCATGTATAATCTATTTTGATAATGGATGATTATTAAATTATTGTTTTAGATTTTGTAAATATGTTTTTTTTAAGATTTCAAATGAGACAAGATAATAATGTTTGTCATATTAAATTGAATTCATACTCTAACTTGTAAATATGGCAAATCTATGAACATTTATAACTGTATTTTTTTGGTTTGGTAAAGTTATTATGAAATTACGGTGGGGTAAAACATCTCAGTTGTATAGTTTAAAAGTTTTACATTTTGGTTTTATTATTAGATTAATTTTGCTTAAAATTTGGTAAGAAATTGTTGGATTCAACATTTTCAAATATTTTTATAGTCAAACTTAAATATTGATATTATTATTTTATTAAAATGAAAGAAATTTTGTTATTAAATATATTAATTAGTTTTAATTTTCAATTAGGTCTAGATTTGATGTTAATATGGTGACATTGTTAAAAGGCTCTCTCATGAAGGGAATGATGTGGCATTGATGTTGAAACTTCCTATAATAAATCAGAAAGGAATAATCAAAAGCCCCTTATAAATAGATCACCATTATTCTAGATCCAACATTGAAGGCCATAATTCTTGCTTTTTGGAAAGAAATTGAATCATTGAGAACAATAGTGGATGGATTGTAGCTAAACAACTACACCTAGAACCTAAACAACATTCAAGACCTTTAGACAATCTATTGCTTCGAACACAAGGCCACAAAAAATGAAAGGCAATACAAAATTTAGAAATACGCCTCCAAAGAACTAAGCTAGAAAATCAATGTTTTACAAAATGCATAAAATCATTGAAAGTCAAGACCAAAGAAGCAAAGAGGAAGTTCAACAAACAACTAAAAAAACAAAACTTCGGCAAAAATAATAGGTGTGCAACTGGAGGAGGTCAAGGCAAAGCAATATATAGGCTTGTCATTTTTCATAGCACCATTTTATTTTGTTTGTTGCATTCTATCATATTCTACAATTAAAATTAAACTTCTTTGAGTTTTTCAAGTACACCATGTTAGCACTCTGTAAATTTTGTCCGGATGATAGACAAACGAAAGAGGTAACCATTTCAACCAGCTTTAGAGTTGAGGCACTAGCCTGCTCAACTCATAGAGGGCTCTCTCGTGTCACTTGATATTTCTTTGGAAATTGGTGGCTAGATTTGGTTTGTTTTGGGGGTTTTCAATAAAGTTGTTGGCAATGAAGGGGAGGAACACTCAGGGCTATGGAGTCAAAATTCTGAAAGTGAACGAAAACAATGATCCGACGGTAGAACTCTCCAGAGGATAAAGGCTAAATGAGGTGATGAATCTGAGTTATATTTGAATTTAAGTAGAGTGTAGGAAGATAGAGAAAAACAAGTAATTGCATCAGAGCATTACTAAAATGAATTCTGAATTCGTTAAGAAGAAAATTACACAGTTTAAATTTCTTAAGCCAAGAGCATCATAAGATAAATTATGGGCCTTTAACTCTCCAATTTAAACAAAAGAAAATGCAAATGGAATAAAGAACACAAAAAATACATACAATGAAGGGAAACAAAGCTCATATCACCACCATTAGAATCTTTTCATAAAGATTCCAAAAGCTTCAACATATATATTCAATTCAGCTTCAGAAAGTTACAATAGAGTTCGAAACAACCAAAAAGGTGCCCTTGCACTTCTGCCAACATTAATTCATTCAAATGTCCCAGTATTTATACAATTCGATTACAATGGTTGAAACTGAAATGTTTCAGCTTCTAAAACTGATTATAATAATTTCAACTAATAGTCTCAGTATATGAACCGATTTACAATGATTAAACAAAAGGACATTTCAAAACTAGCGATGGATTTCTCTGACTGCTCAGTTTCCTTTACGACATATGTCTTGCCCTCGTCTTCTTTCGAACTTGTTGGTTTGGTGACACCTGGAGGTTACCTACTGGTTCCGGGAAAACTGCATTTCGTCTTTCCCAGCCGCACGATTTCCTTCCACTGTAAGTCATAAGGAATCTCGTAATCCATCATCTCCTTTATCAAAATATTCAGTTCAATGCACGTAGCGTAGGACATAGTCGACATCCCAATCTTCATTGTTTTAAATTGATTCAAATCTCAAAGTCCACGGCCAAATACTCTACCAAACTTGGGCCTTTCAGACTCTCCTCCATAGCTTCAAACTTGGAATGATCCATTCTACACTGAATGAGGAGAGAATTGTAGTCTTCTTGATTGTA
>SNQJ01S0142619.1:29438-44762 GCA_010110895.2 Picea sitchensis
GACATAGAATAAGCATTTGGGTCTTATAGAGGTTGGAAAAAATCATGTACATGCAATAGTTATACACGCAATAAGGGTCACCAACTCTATTTGTATTAAGAGGGAGATGGAAATTAAAAGTTTGAAGGAGAAGTTCAAAAATCGATTGCAAAGGTTATGTAAGCATGGTGTGTTATCACCATAACAATTTTCAGATAGGATCCAAGTCTCGAAAATTTAGCGAAGAGCTGCATCGCTATGGAAGCGTGATAATTTGGAGGATAAGGTCACATATGGAGGCATATGGAAAAATATAGCGGAGACGTGGGGGTGATGGGACTCGACAAACCACAGATCTCAGATGCCACAGATCAACGATCAACAATCATATCGGGTAATGAAATAGCGCGAGAGATAGTTTTTCGAAGGTGGGTCGGGGAAAATACCATGGTTTCATTCTATGGATGCGTGGCACCCTCAGAGGCAGATCGGGGAAAAAATGGTCTACCCAAAACCGTTCTTTCCAACCCCCGATATCGAAAGTTGATGAGACCCGACGGACTGTAGATCTTAGAGCGACCCAGATCGATGACCAAGACACATATCGGGCATTGAAGTAGCGCGGAGGATAATTTTTCGAAGGAGGGCCGGGTAAAATACCATGGTTTCATTTCTTGGACATGTGGCACCATCAGAGGCACATCAGGGAGAAAAGCGGTATACTCAAAACTTTTTTCTCCAATCCCCGATATTGAAAAACGCATATAAAAGGAGGGTCCCAGTTATTATTCTATAATATTTCAAAGCACTCGAACATTTGAAAAGTGACACAAACCTCCCATTCGAAATTAAATCTCAACAGTGAACCAGTTTTGCACATTCTCCGCCGAGTTACAGGTATTTTTCATGATGGCCACCAACCCTGTCATTTTATCCGTGAAAGAGAAAGACTCTGCCTCTAAAGAAGAAGCCCTAATTGACATGGATTCCGATGTATTTGACACATAAATTATAGTTTCACCCATTTTCGTGTCCAGATTCAATTTGCTAGACAATGTTGGAAAACAGATACCCTTCCTCGAAGCGGCCCAAGCTTCCATTACCCCTTATGCTGTAGAAGTCGTTTTCCCTTTCCCAGAGTTCATAAGATGGTGTGCAGAACAATATTCGCAGGAAGAAAAGGTCATTTTGAATATGTTAGGGTCAGAGGATTTATCCGAAATAGATAGTTTGTCAATTCGACACACCCTTAGTGTACCAGAGTCTTCCCCCACTGTGTCAGAGCCCTTCGAGGAAGCGAAAATGATCACAGTCTACTGAGAGTGCCCCCCCGAAGTAAAAACCCTATTTCTGCAAACCATTTTTAAACCTGAACACCATTCTGAGAGTCTATCGTTACTTGTCAGTGTAACCGTCATGGTTATTGAAGTCCAGTAGGCTTGTTCTCTACTTAGTCAAATTTTAGGTTTGGATAATGAAAAATTTGTAGTAGAAGTCATGTTGGGTTTCCCGTTGACCTTTTTTATGTCAGAGTCTAGTCAGTCGGTTTGTGTAAGTTTTGACAAGTTCATCACTGACAATACGCACCAACAATTGGTAAATTTCAATTCATTGAGATACTTCAGGTACTACACGCACTTACTGAGAATGGTCTTGGAATCAAATAAGACCGAATTCCATGAAGCAACATTCATCTCGACTGAATGCAAAATAATCACCATTCTTATTTTCATAAACAAGATTATGTCCAGAGTTTATAGTCTCATCTTCGACACAGACCTGCCAAGGGTTTTGGAAGAAATGAAAATATCTTTACAACCTAATCCAGAAAACAGGGTGGGGGGTTGGATGTTGTTTTTACAGTCTGCTGTAATTTGGGTATACGGTTATCAAGAAGGACCTTACCTTTTACCAGTATTTTTGACTCCTAGAGTCTTTGCCTTAGAGTTCATCTGGCAAAGGATCATTTCAGAGACAGATAATTTTATGAAAATGCACAAGACATCTAAATTAAAATTCCCTTTCATGGTAGGGCCCTTATTGGTAAAGACCAGGTCCTGTTTACCTCAGATTCAAGACAAACTCAGTGAATTTGGGTTTACATAGTTACAAGGGAGGAGATATGACCTGCACCAGATCATATCTAAGAGAAGATTGATGAGCATACAAATCCCCTACGAACATGAGCAAGTTGAAGAATTTGATAGATTGGAAAACTTGGAAGCCTATGCAAATATGGAAGTCAGTTTGCAGCTTGATCATACACAACAAATAAAGTCTACCCCTCAGCAGGTCCAGACACAAAAAACTTCTCCAAAGTTTATTATTAAAGCCCCAAAGGTGAGTTTTTAAAACAAGAGGAGTAGTTCAGAGGCACTGGGTGCCAGTAGTCAGAAAAATATTCTCAAGAAAATGAAAATCACACCATCTTCTCAGGTAGTGGACCTGCAAGAAGAAGAACCTAAAGAGAAAATGAGCATGGAGATGGTGGAAAGTGCAACCAAGAACAAAGAGGCTAGTACAGGAAGCATGCCACAAAGTGAAAGCAACGCAAGGGTTTTTAGCAGCAAGAAACATGTATATAGCAAGACACCTGGGGCAGTTTATCAGTCCAAATAAGACTTAATGAACCAATATGACGTGAAGGGAAGTATGGACAATAGTGAAATAAGATACCTATTGCCCGAGGTAGAGAATATCTCCCAACATAAGGCTTCCCTTCTCTCAGTCAGGGATGTGGAAAGAAATACATTTAACATATCAGTGGCATATGATGATAAATGTCTGAAATCAATATGCATTATGAAAATATTGGTGCCCCAGACAAAGTAAAGTTCCACAGGAATGTCAGTGACATGCTATATTTAGACTACCTGAGTTTATGTCTGAGGGTTTCAATATTGAAAACACATGCACTCAGATTAGATGGTCAATTGAAGCAGGAGAAAGCATCCAACAAAGCCTCACAAACAGAGGTCAAAATACTGGAATCTGAAGGCCCTCAAGGGGTAAAGGCTTCTTTAGATGAGAAAGATAAGGCGATCCAAAGCCTAAAGAAGAAGTTGAATATGTCCTCCACAGAACATCAACATACAACAGAGCTAGCTGCTCTAGAAATAAAGAAGGAGACATTAAGACAAGAAGCACTAAATTAGAAAGCTAAATTTTTGCAGCTAGAAAAAGAGAAAGAAAATTGGTTACACGGACAGGTAGCAACATCAGATATGGATTTTATTGTACCTTCCAATATAGAAGCTGGATCAAACACTGGTGGGTTGGTTCAAGCTATGTCCCAGGTAAGCTTAAATACAGGAGAGATCAAAAGCCTCAAAGAGGTCATAGAAAATCTTAAACAAGAGATGAAAATAAAAGATGAAAAGATGGCTCAACTCCAAAGAGAGAATCAAGATTTTCAAGAGAGAGTAAACAAGTTGAAAACAAGGTTAAAAGGTAAAACACTGCTACAATGAGCTAAACATGTGATCTAGGATGTTATTGCTGCAGAGGCTACTAAGTTCAAGGTTTATCTAAATTTTATAAATGACAAAGGCAACGTGGCTACCACGACCCGAAGCAGGTGTACTGTTGTTAATGAAACATTAGCCAAGAAACTCTCGGAATGGGCCCATAATGCTTTTGATATGATGAACTTTGTGCCCACTGTTGATCTTTAGACTATTGGGGTAAAGGACAGAACTGCGTTGATCATCTAGGCCAGGAGGATCATCACCAAGCACAACTTGCTCAAATCGGTTCAAAACAAAGCTATGCAAATGGAGCATAGTATACAGGAGTTTAGGGATACATTTGAGCAATTGTTTATCAAGGGCCTCCCACCATTTTGGGATGGAAAAGGTAAATTATACAATCAAGAAGAATACAATTCTCTCCTCATTTAGTGTAGAATGGATCATTCCAAGTTTGAAGCTATGGAGGAGAGTCTCAAAGGCCCAAGTTTGGTAGAGTATTTGGCCGTAGACTTTGAGATTTTGAATCAGTTTAAAACAATGAAGATTGGGTTGTTGACTATGTCCTACACTACGTTCATTGACCTGGAGATTTTGATAAAGGAGATGATGGATTACAATATTCCTTCTGACTCACAGTGGAAGGAAATCGTGTGGCTAGGCAAGATGAAATGCAGTTTTCCGGGAACCAGTAAGTAACCTCCAGGTGTCACCAAACCAACAAGTTCGATAGAAGACCAGGGAAAGACAAATGTTGTAAAGGAAGTTGAGCAGTCAGAGAAATCTGTCCCTAGTTTTGAAACGTACTTTTGTTTAATCATTGTAAATCGGTTCATATACCGAGACTGTCAATTGAAATTATTATAATAAGTTTTAGAAGCAAAAAATTTTCAGTTTCAACCATTGTAATCGAATTGTATAAATACTGGGATATTTGAATGGATTAATGTTGGCAGAAGTGCAAGGGCACCTTTTTGGTTGTTTCGAACTCTATTGTAACTTTTTGAAGCTGGATTGAATATATATGTTGAATCTTTTGAAATCTCTATGAAAAGATTATAATGGTGGTGATATGAGCTTTGTCTCCCTTCATTGTATGTATTTCCTGTTTTCTTTATTCCATTTGCATTTTCTTCTGTTTAAATTAGAGAGTTAAAGGCCCAGAATTCATCGTGTGATGCTCTTGTCTTAAGCAATTTAAAATGTGTAATTTTCTTCTTAATGAATTCAAAATTCATTTCAGTAATGCTCTGATGCAGTTACTTGTTTTCTCTATCTTCCTACACTCTACTTAAATTCAAATATAACTTAGATTCATCGCCTCATTTAGCTTTTATCCTCTGGAGAGTTCTACTAGCTAATAATTTTTTTCATTCACTTTCAAAATTTTGACTCCATATCCCTGAGTGTTCATCCCCTTCATTTACAACAACTTTATTAAAAACCCCCAAAACAAACCAAATGTAGCCACCGATTTCCAAAAAAATATCAAGTGACACGAGAGAGCCCTCTCTGAGTTGACCAGGCTAGTGCCTCATCTCTAAAGTTGGTTGAAACAATTACCTCTATGTTTGTCTATTAGTCAGACAAAATTTACATAGTGCTAACATTCTAGCGCCGTTGTCGGGGATGAAATTGAAAAATCTTCCCTGGGAAAAATGACTTAAAGCTTTAGTTTGATCCCTGAGGGTAACAGTGGATCAAATACCTTATTGGCTAAGATTATTTTTACTATGGCTACTTTGTTACTCAGAGACCAGTTGCACCACACTGTGTGAGATAGAAATCCCGGCTCCTAAGAAAATTCACACCAGGAGTAACCCAGACCAAGAAGTTGCAATCCCTGTGTCCTACCATGAAAATATCGTACGTAAAAGAAAATAAATTCCAGTAACCCCAATGTTGCGTCCAAAACGATATTTGTCTTTTCCCAAGGACAAAGTGACTAGCATTGAAGACCTTGAGTTTGACGTGAAATTTGAACAATCCTTGTTCAGAACTAAATCTTAATATCGTTTAAACGAGACCATCTTTGACGAAAAGAGATTCCAATATTTGGTTTTAGCCTCATTTGCCAGACCTATAGTGACCCTTGCACGAAATGAAAAACCATTCCGACCCCTCACATCAGCTATGGCAGCTAGATTTTCCCCTCTCGTACTGCCTGCTCAATTACATGATTTACCTCAATATTATAACCTAAGGATCAAGTTATATGACACTGAAGGTAACATATCATCCCATAAGAACCTAGTCTGGTTTAATGATTTCATAGACTTGGAAGAGGTGGACTTTGAAGATGTGAAGATGATGTTGTTTACATAAATTCTTGCAGGAGAAGTGAGGAAGTGGTTCAGAGCCGTTCCACCAACTAATATCGCAAATTTCGAAGCCTTTGAGACAAGCTTCCTTGCAAAATGGGTGTATAAGAAAAATCCCCTTCAGTTGTTGACCCAGTACAACAACATGAAGAGATCACTTGACAAAATAGTGCAAGAGTTTTTAGACAGATTCATGAAGGTCTATAATACGAATCCTGCTGAGGTAAAACCTCCCTTAAAGGTTCTCATCTCAGATATGTTGATTCTTTTGAAAGTGATTTTGCTTTATTATTAAGAGAACGAAGATCTGCCACATTGGATGATGTGATGACCGATGCCATAGAGGTTGAAGTGAAAATAATGGCTTCAGGGAAGATGAAAACTAACTCTGGCAGGGACATAAACAGAACTTGGGATAAAGTACAGCCTTCAACATCACAAACATCAAAGGAAAGGTTCGAGGAAATGATTAGAAACATGGAAAGAATGATGGAGAGAATGGCCCTGGGAAATAGGCATAACCCTAGAGAATAGGCTGATGGTCCACCCAAAAATCCGAGAAGACCATCTATTCCACATATTAGAGAAAGAGAGCAAAGAAATCAGGGGAATCAGGCAAATCAAGCAGATAAGGCAAATCAGGGAAACCAAGGAAATCTAGGGGAACAACAAAAAAGGCCTCCTTTTCAAAATAATTATGTGAATGAAGAGTATGATGGATATTTTGAAGACAAAATAAACTGTTGTGATGATAAAGAAACAAAGGTATTCTTGACCAAAGAAGAACATGACCAGTTCATGGATGCAAGTGAGATCTTTTTTCAAGATGAGGAGGAAAGGGTATCAATAGAAAGGGAAGATTACGAGATAGGATTGCAAAATGCCATCATGCAATTCCAAATACAATATAAGCTTCGAAATCCAAAGGTACCTCCAAATCCTCCAAAGGGAAACCCTTGAAAGGGAAATCCCACCAAAGAAGCTCAGAGTAACATACCTTTTGCAAGTCAGACCAAAACTATTCTCTACAAAAGACTCAACTGCAAAAGACTCTATTGTAAAGGGTACTGTAGAAAAAGGGAAGCAGAAAGAAGAACCTTAGAAAAATTTATTGGAATAAAGGAAAGAAACGATCACCAAAGAGGTAGAGAAGACTTCATCCTCTTTTAATTTTGAAAGTGAGATGGCCAAGATCAAAATTTCTGTACCATTTAATGAATTAATCAAGAATAGCGAGTACATAAATCAGATCATCAAGATGCTTAAGATGGGGAAAACCTATGATACCCTGAACATACAAGATGATCACACAACCATCTTATTTTGTCTGAGAGTAGAAGAAAGCCATGAAAATGAAGAAGTGACTCCTTTTTATGTCGGTTTGAAAATCCATGACATGACTCTACACAATGCTATGTTGGATTCAGGAGCATCTCACAACCTGATGCCCAAAGTGGTCATGGACCAATTGGGTCTCGATGTCACAAGACCTTATAAAGATCTGTTCTCTTTTGATTCAATAAAGGTGAAATGCCTTGGCCTAATCAAATATCTGGTGGTGTCTTTGGCACAAATCTCTGCAAAGAATATGGTGATGGACGTAGTGGTTGCTGATATCCCTCCAAAATTTCGTATGTTGTTTTCCAGGTCATGGGCTGCAAAATTAAAAGGAACCCTCCAGATGGACATGTCATATGCCACTATTCTTGTCTTTGGTCAAGTTAGAAGATTGTACATAGATGTTTTTCTTAAACACATGGTCAACAACAAATCACAGCCTAACAATCATCCTATCTATTCAGTGGAAACTTAATTGGGGTCTTATATTTTCTTCAATGACCTGTGCTCCGAAGAAGAGGAAACAAAAATCATTATGGCTAACAAAGACAAGCCTGACCAATAGATAGAGTAGTTTTCAGAGAAACAATATGATGCGGAGGATCAGATATGGAAAATGAATTTCGATGGAGCTGCATGTAGAGAAGGAGCTGGAGCTGGCGTATGGATCAATCATCCCAAAGGAGACTCCAAATTATGTTCTTATAAGCTTGTATTTGAATGCATGAATAACATGGCTGAATATGAATCCTTAATATTGGGGTTGAAAGTTTTGGAAGAATGGGGTGCCAAAAGAATTTTTGTACATGGATAATCTAAGCTAATTATAAATCAAATCAAAGGCATATACCAAGCAAAACACCCCAGACTGAGAGCTTATAGAAATATGGTAATAGACCTCCTTGAGAAGTTTCCATAATGTAATCTTTCAACAATTCCAAGAGAACATAATTAGGTTGTTGGTGCCTTGGCTACTTCAGCAACAGTTTTTAGAGTTCCAATTTTCCCTGAAAAAAGCTACAAGGTTGAGGTCAAGTACAGGCCAACAATACCAAACAATATGAATCACTGGCAAGTCTTTGAAAATGACAAACATATAGAAATATTTCTCAAGATGGAGAATGAGTTCGAAAATTTAAACATTGATGATGAATATTGTGATGATGAGGTGGATGAAGCTGCTTTCACAAAAGAAGGATATTTTGACAATCACATTGCTGGTAGATATATCATTCAGGTAAAGAATAACATCATCCCCAAAGGTCTGGTCCCGTTGGAAAAACTTTTTGATAACAATGATGTGGCAAGAAGTCTGAAGATCACAGTAAATGAAGGGGATGTAGAAGATTGAAATATTGGGACTCCAAAGGATCCAAAGATCATGAAGTTGTCTAGAAATCTCAACCCTGAAGTCAAAGAGAGGTATGTCAAATTAATGAAAGAATTCCCTGATGTTTTTGCTTGGAGCTATGATGAGATGAAAGTTTATGATACCCATATAATCCAACATGTCATCCCAATCAAAGAAGATCACAAGCCATTCAAATAGAAATTAAGAAAAATAAACCCATTGTTGTTACCATTGATATAAAAGGAAGTAAAAAAACTGTTTGAAGCCAAAATCATAGTGTCCCTGAGGTTTTCCAAATGGGTGGTAAATCTGGTGCCAGTCCGAAAAAGGAGCGGAGAAATCAGGTTGTGTGTGGATTTCAGGAATCTGAATAAGGTGTCTCTAAAAGATAACTACCCATTGCCTAAAATGGATCACATTTTACAGAAATTAGTGGTTCTCAGAATATGTCAATGTTAGATGGTTTCTCAGGATACAATCAGATTATGGTGCACCCTGACAATCAGGAAAAGACGACATTTACCACACCATGGGGAATGTTTATGTATGCCAAGATGCCTTTTGGGCTTATGAATATAGGGGAAACATGTCAAAGAGCTATTGACATAGCTTTTGCTGATGAAAAAGACAAATTCATTTTTATCTACCTTGATGACATCACTGTGTATTCTGCCTCAGATGAAGAACACCTCAAACATCTCAGAAGGCATTTCGAAAATGTAGAAAGTTCAGGATCTCTTTAAATCCTAAAAAATCAAATTTCGCCATGGAAGAAGGAAAGTTGATGGGTCACATCATTTCAAAAGTAGGGATAAAGGTAGACCCCATCAGAGTTGAGGGGATCTTGAAACTTGGCATACCCAGAAGAAAAAAAGAAGTACAATCTTTCCTGGGCAAAGTGAATTTTCTGAGAAGATTTATCCCAAATTTGGCTGAAATCATAAAACGCATGACCAACATGCTCAAGAAGGGAAATGAAATAAAGTGGATTCCTGAAGAAAGAAAATCCTTTGAAGACATCAAGGTGACATTGACCAAGGCTCCAGTACTGGCCAGTCCTAATTTCGAAAAGGATTTCATATTGTTCTCCTTTGCCTTAGAACACACAATTGCTGGTGTTTTACTCTAGAAAGATGACCAAAATTTTGAGAAGACCATAGTATACTACAGTAAGACATTGAGGGATGCTCTTTTGAAATATGACATCATGGAGAAACAAGCATATGCTCTGGTCAAAGCCTTGAAATAATTCACGGTTTACATCCTACATTCTCATACTACTGCTTATGTACCTAGCACCTCATTGAAAGACATCCTAACCCAACTCGATCCTGAAGGAAAGAGGGGAAAGTGAATAGCAATGTTGTTATAATATGACCTTGAGATCAAACCCACCAATTTGATCAAAGGACAAGGGCTTACAATGTTGATGACACAGACCAATTACGAACTCTTGGGAATAAACTTCATTGTAGATCTGTCAGACAGTACAACATAAGAGGAAATGGAAACTCCACAAATATCCCATAAATTTCTTGATTCTGCATGGTATGCATATATCATCTTTGTGTTGAAAAATTTGCAGGCTCCTCCTGATTTAGTAAAACAAAGGCCAGATTCTTGAAACTGAAGGCAACAAAATTTTGTATATTAAATGAATCGATGTATTGGAAGGATCTAGGGGTAATTTTATTGAGTTGTTTGATAGAAGAAGAAGTAGAGAAAACCATCAGAGAGTTCCATAAGGGTGACCGTGGAGGTCATCATTATTGGAAGACAATAGTGCACAAAATTTTGAGAGATGGATTTTATTGGCCTAACATTTTTCTCGACGTTTATAAAGAAGTTTCAAAGTTCCATGAATGTCAAATCTTCGATGGGAAAGAGAAATTGCAGTCTCTACCTTTAAAACCCATTTCAGTGGAAGCTCCTTTCAGACAGTGGGGCCTTGATTTTATAGGGGAAATACATCCACAATCCTTAGCTCAACATAAATGGATCTTGACATCGACAGATTATTTCACCAAGTGGATTGAGGAAGTTCCCACCAGGAAGGTGACAAATGATGTTATCATTCGATTCTTAGAAGACAATATTATATCCAGATTTGGATGCCCAATCAAGATTATAACAGATAATGCAACAGCTTTCAAATCCAAGAAAATAGAAAAATTCTGTGGTGATTACAACATCATCCTTGGTCATTCTACATCATACTACCCTCAAGGGAATGGGTTGGTTGAGTCTTCAAATAAAACCTTAGTCAAAATCATCAAAAAAATGCTGCAAGAAAATAAAAAGGCATGGCACAAAAAGCTCATCCATGCACTGTGGGCTAACAGAATATCCCCAAAGAGATCCATTGCCACATCCCCGTTCCAGATCATCTATGGCACTGAAGCAATTTTTCCTACTACATTGGGGTTGCTGATAATGAGACTGTTGCAGGAGCAAGATGCAGAGATAGATGCCACACGAAGAAGGGTGGATGAACTCATCAGTGTACAATAGACCAGAGAAAAGGATTTCCATAATGCCCACCTGCGCCAAGACAAGATCAAAGAGGATTTCGATAGACATGCCAAGGTTGATGATTTCAAACCAGGAGACTGGGTACTAAAATGGGATGCTGAAAACGAAGATAAGGGAAAACATGGGAAATTTGATCACCTATGGCTGGACCCGTTCAAAATTGCAGCATACCGTGGGAGAAATGCCTACTTGTTACAGGAGAGTAATGGAGAGCTCGCTGGAGGAGGGCCTGTGAATGGCATGTTGCTCAATCATTATATTGTTTAAACATCATCACCCCTTCCATCCATTGCACATAATCGTTTTGTGTTTTTGTTTTCGCATGAAGAAGTTGGAATAAAAGCTGCATAGTTGAAGCCCGAGGTGAAGGCCCTGAGCTATGCCGGGTTGATTTTGAGTTTTTGAATAAAGACCAACAGATTCAGATTGCACGAATAAACCAAATCCAAATGGGTAAGCACTTAGTCTATAGTTCTTTTCTACCTCGTAGGGAGGATAACTTCCCTAGTTATAGCCTATGTTATCACCATAACAATTTTCAGATAGTATCCAAGTCTCGAAAATTCAGCGAAGAGCTACATCGCTATGGAAGCATGATATTTTGGAGGATGAGGTCACATGTGGCAACATATGGACAAATATAGTGGAGACATGGGGGTGATGGGACTCAACAAACCACAGATCTCAGACGCCACAGATCAACGGTCAACAATCATATCGGGCAATGAAATAGCGCGAGAGATAATTTTTCGAAGGTGGGTTGGGGAAAATACCATGGTTTCATTCCGTGGACGCGAGGCGCCCTCAGAGGCACATCGGGGCGAAAAGCGGTCTACCCAAAACTGTTCTTTCCAATCCTTGATATCAAAAGTTGATGAGACCCGGTGGACCGTAGATCTTGGAGTGGCCCAGATCGACGACTAAGACACATATCGGGCATTGAAGTACTGCAGATGATAATTTTTTGAAGGTGGGACGGGGAAAAATACCATGGTTTCATTTCTTGGATGCATGGAGCCATCATAGGCACATTGGGGCGAAAAACGGTCTACTCAAAACGTTTTTCTCCAATCCCCGATATTGAAAAATGCATATAAAAGGAGGGTCCTGGTCATTATTCTATAATATTTCAAATCACTCGAACGTTTGAAAAGTGGCGCAAACCCCCCATTCGAAATTAAATCTCAACAGTGAACCAGTTTTGCACATTCTCTGCTGAGTTATAGGTATTTTTCATCATGGCCACCAACCCTGTCGTTTTATCTGTGAAAGAGCAAGAATCCACCTCTAAAGAAGAAGCCTTAATTAACAGGGATTCTGATGTATTTGACACAGAAATTACAGTTTCACCCATTTCCGTGTCCAGATCCAATTTGCTAGACAATGTTGGAAAACAAATACCCTTCCTCGAAGCGGCCCAAGCTTCCATTACCCCTTATGCCATATAAGTTGTTTTCCCTTTCCCAGAGTTCATAAGCCGGTGTGCAGAACAATATTCACAGGATGAAAAGGTCATTTTGAATAAGTTAGGGTCAGAGGTTTTATGTGAAATAGATAGTCTGTCAATTTGACACACCCTTAGTATACAAGAGTCTTCCCCCACTGTGTCAAATCCCTTCGAGGAAGATAAAATGATCACAACCTACCGAGAGTGTCCACCCGAAGTAAAAACCCTATTTCTGCAAAACATTGTTAAACCTGAACACCATTCTAAGAGTCTGTCATTAACTGTCAGTGTAAGCGTCATGGTTATTGAATTCCAGTGGGCTTGTTTCTTACTTAGTCAAATTTTAGGGTTGGATAACGACAAATTTGTAGTAGAAGTCATGTTGGGTTTCCTGTTGACCTTTTTTTATGTTAGAGTCTAGTTAGTCGGTTTGTATAAGTTTTGACAAGTTCATTGCATACAATATGCACCAACAACTAGTAAATTTCAATTCATTGAGACACTTCAGGTACTAAACGCACTTGCTGAGAATTCTCTTGGAATCAAATAAGACCGAATTCCCTGAAGCAACATTCATCTCGACTGAATGCAAAAGAATCACCATGCTTATTTTCATAAACAAGATTATGTTCAGGGTTTATAGTCTCATCTTCGACACGGACTTGTCAAGGGTTTTGGAAGAAATGAAAACCTCTTTACAACCTAATCCAGAAAACAAGGTGGGAGATTAGATGTTGTTTTTACAATCTACTGTAATTTGGGTATACGGTTATCAAGAAGGACCTTACCTTTTACCAGTATTTTTGACTCCCAGAGTCTTTGCCTTAGAGTTCATTAGACAAAGGATCATTTCAGAGACATAGCATTTTATGAAAACGCACAAGGCATCTAACTTAAAATTCCCTTTCATGGTAGGGCCCTTTGTGGTAAAGACCAGGTCCTATTACCTTAGATTCAAGCCAAACTTAGTGAATTTGGATTTACACAGTTACAAAGGAGGAGATATGACCCGCACCAGATCATATCTAAGAGAACACTGATGAGTAGACAAAGCCCCTGCAAACATGAGCAAGTTGAAGAATTTGATAGATTGGCAAACTTGGAAGTCTGTGCAAATATGGAAGTCACTTTGCAGCTTGATCATACACAACAAATAGAGTTCGCCCCTCAGCAGGTCCAGACACAGAAAACTTCTCCAAAGTTGATTATTAAAGCTCCAAAGGTGAGTGTTTATAACAAGAGGCATAGTTCAGAGGCACTGGGTGCCAGTACTTAGAAAAATATTCTCAAGAAAATGAAAATCACACCATCTTCTTAGGTAGTGGACCTGCAAGAAGAAGAACCTAAAGAGAAAACGAGCATGGACATGATGGAAAGTGAAACCAAGAATGAAGAGGCTGGTATAGGAAGCATGCCACAAAGTGAAAGCAACTCAAGGATTTTCAGCAGTAAGAAACATGTATATAGAAAGACACCTTGGGCAGTTTATCAATCCAAAGAAGAGTTAATGAACCAGTATGCTGTGAAGGGAAGTATGGCCAATAGTGAAATAAGAGACCTGTTGCCCGAGGTAGAGAAGATATCCCAGCATAAGGCTTCCCTACTCTCAGTCAAGGATGTGGAAAGAAAGACATTTAACATATCAGTGGCAGATGATGATAAAGTGTCTGAAATCAAGATGCATTATGAAAATATTGGTGCCCAAGACAAAGTAAAGTTCCACAGGAATGTCAGTGACATGCTATATTCAGACTACCTAAGTTTAGGTCCGAGGGTTTCAATATTGACAACACATGCACTCAAATTAGATGGTCAATTGAAGCAGGAGAAAACATCCAGCAACGCCTGACAAACAGAGGTCAAAAGATTGGAATTTGAAGGCCCTCAAGGGGTAAAGGCTTGTTTAGTTGAGAAAGAGAAGATGATCCAAATCCTAAAGAAGAAGTTGAAGATGTCCTCCACATAACATCCACAGACAACAAAGCTAGCTTCTCTAGAGTAAGAGAAGGAGACATTCAGACAAGAAGCACTAAATTACAAAGCTAAAGTGTTGCAGCTAGAAAAAGAGAAAGAAAATTGGTTACAGGGACAAGTAGTAACATCAAACATGGTTGTTATTGTACCTTCCAATACAGAGGCTGGATCAAACACTGATGGGTTGGTTCAAGCTATTTCCCAGGTAAGCTTAAAGACAGGGGAGATCAAGAGCCTCAAAGAGGTCATAGAGAAGATGAAACAAGAGATGAAAATAAAAGATGAAAAGATGGCTCAACTCCAAAGAGAGAATCAAGATTTGCAAGAGAGAGTAAACAAGCTAAAAATGAGGTTAAAAGGTAAAACACTGTTACAAGGAGCTAAACATGTGATCTGGGATGCTATTGCTGCAGAGGCTGCTAAGTTCAAGGTTTATCTAAATTTTATAAATGACAAAGGCATCGTGGCTACCACGACCCGAAGTAGGTGTACTGTTGTTAATGAAACATTAGCCAAGAAACGCTTGGAATGGGCCCAAAACGCTATTGATTTGCTGAATTCTGTGCCCACTGCTGATCTTCAGACTATTGGGGTAAAGGATAGAACTGCATTGATCATCTGGGCCAGGAGGATCATCGCCAAGAACAACTTGCTCAAATCAGTTCAAAACAAAGCTGTGCAATTGGAGCACAATATACATGAGTTTGAGGATACATTTGAACAATTGTTTATCAAGGGCCTCCCACCATTTTGGGATGGCAAAGGTAAATTATACAATCAAGAAGACTACAATTCTCTCCTCATTCAGTGTAGAATGGATCATTCCAAGTTTGAAGCTATGGAGGAGAGTCTGAAAGGCCCAAGTTTGGTAGAGTATTTGGCCGTGGACTTTGAGATTTGAATCAATTTAAAACA